>PVJL010003814.1:0-146445 GCA_004026885.1 Lyroderma lyra | reverse complement strand
GTTTATTTCTGGGTTTTCAGTTCTATTCCATTGGTCTCTATTTCTGTTCTTCTGCCAGTACCAAGCTGTTTTGACTATTGATGCTTTGTAATATAAATAGAAGTCAGGAAGTGTAATGCCACCAGCCTTATTCTTTTTATGTAGTATTGCTTTGGCAATTCGAGGTCTTTTATGGTTCCATATAAATCTAATAATTCTCGCAGGTTTTACGATTGAAGAGACATCCATTAATCAGTCACATAGACATGTGTTTAATTACCAATGGAGATAAATGCTATGATTTAAGAAAAGAGATTCATATAGAGCAAATAACACACAACTTGGGAGGCTCAGGCTCTAAGGAAGAAATCGACCGAAGTCAGGATACCTGGTTTGAGTTGCAGTTCTGGCTCTTACAAGCTGAGAGACATTGGTCAATGCAAGTCTGTGGATCCTATGAATTCAAGTACTGCCATTGAGGTCTATGAACCATGGGGCCCTTGACTCCTGTAATGGGCACCTGGGCTGAAAACTTGAGGGGAAGATGCTGAAAGAAGGGAGAAGCATTAAAAGTAGTGGTTTAGATCTGGAAGAGTTTGGTCCTTTCTTGTGAAATTACCCAACCTTCTTATTGTACAAATGTAAAGAAAAACCTCTGAAATATTTCCATTTAATAAGAGGGCCTTTGCTTTAAATTTGCATAACCAAAATCTGGCAGCAGTGCAGGTAAACCCTGGGTAATATTTGACATTACATTTGATAGATTATAAAAGAAGAGTAAAACTATTTAAGAAAATATGTATCTGATGTAAAGAATCAATGAAACCAAGAACTGGGCCGCAGCAAGTTCCCACACTCTGAACACAAAGAAAACACCATATGCTGGTCACCATGCATCCTCATTCTAAAAGAACACCTACCTATGAAAGATCCCTACCCTCAGGCAAAATAAACCAATCTAATCACTCCCATTTTTTTTCTCAGAGTTAAGCACAAAGATGTTAACTGTCTGAAAAAATTGCATTCACATTCGTCACTGTTCCCTATTTCTGTATTCTACTTTAACATCCAAAGAATAGGTTGGCTAGTACGGAAGCTCCCAATACCTAAGTCCTACTGTTCAGCTTCCTTTCATTCATGACTGACTGTTCTCCTGAGTATCGTCCCCTTGGGAAGGGAAAACAAAGTCAAAGTACATGGAGTTGGTCGATACAGTGTTTATTGCAGAAAGCAATAGATTTAGAGACAAACAGCCAAGGGTCAAAACTCTCCATGGACACTTACTAGATGTGTGATCATAAGCCAACTTCACACTCTGCATCTCCCTTCTCTCACCTGTGGAACTGATAACAGCCACCTACCCACCAGGTGACTTATGGTGACTGAATGCCACACTTTGTGCAAGCACTCAACATAAGTAAGCACTGGTTGATAGTTTGCTTTCTTTCTTCTGAAGAGTACATATTTTTTTCAGTCTGCTGATCTTGTTCCATAAGGAAAACTGAAGAAAAGTCACCAGGGATTGTGAAGCATGTGTACTCATTCTGTCTCCAGTCACTTCTCAGTCTTAATCAATAACAACAGCCAAACTCAAAGGCCTGAAGACCTGGCCATTGTGTTGGCACCCTGGTGGGGAGCTTGCTGCCGCTCTCCCTGATTGGCCAGGGTTCGGCTTTGATGCCACCCGTCTGCACAGACTTAACTCATGAAGGCTGATTAACCACTGACACATTTGTCCTGTGATTGCAGGTTGGGTAACCAAGTTTCAATACCTTGATTTGCTTGTTGATTATGGAAGATTTGACAGGTTTTAATGACAAATTCAACCTAATGCCCAATTCATTCCTATGACCAGGAATAATTGACCACAGCTTCTAAACTAGATCTCTCCTGGACTTGAGTAAAAACATGCTAACCCTATGTTTCTCTCAAGGTGTGGTCCCTGGGCTTGCAGATATTCCCCGTATCTACTGAAGCAGAATCGCTAAGTGTGGGCCAAGGGAGCAGCACTGTTATAATAGTTTGGATGTTCATTCAAGTTTGAGGACTGATTAAACAAACTCAGAGTTATCAGTCAAACTACGAAGGCTTCAAGGGCTACACATACTCGTAATAGATAATACTTCAAGCCAGAACTATGTTTAAGTATATTGAGTATATTGAAATGCTAAATTCCAAAATATTGGTTATGATAAAAAAAAAAAAGTGCAATCATCTGAGAAATGTAAACTAGTGGCAAAATCTGATTTTTGGAATTTTACCTACATTAATCAAGCTCATTGGTTGCACTAAAATGGACAGATCAGGCCCTTATGAAATAAAGTGATTTTAAAGGCTTCAATAAGGTATTACATCAGTCTCTGATAATAAGAATAAGCATAGCAGATAATCATTCACTAAATTAGTCACTAGCTGTAATAATTGAATGTGAATTTTCACTTCGGGTTTTACTTGTCTGCCTTGAACTTAGAAGTGGGTTTAAGTAGGAAAAACAGTTCACATTACACTGAGTAGCAGAACTTCTACTTCAGCCTTCATAGTAGGAAAGAAATATTTCATCTTATTTCCTGACATTTCCTTTAGTCAAAGAATTTGGCTGATACAGCTAGCATGATCAGTGGCACTGGGACTAAAGAGGCAGCCTGTTGGTTAGAACATTGGCCACACACAGGAGAAATGGCCAACTAAGTAAATATAATTGAGGCTAATAGGAGCCGAGTTTCTCAGTGCTGGAGAAGGGCATAACAAATAGGTAAAGGAGGAAAGGATAAGCTCTGTAGTGTTGTATTAGAAAGGAAGGCATCACTGTGAATTCGTAGTATTTCAACATAGATAGATGACAGATGATGGATGGATGGATGGATAATGTGTGTATATACATGCGTGGCCGTGTGTGTACATACCTATTTCCTAGTCTGCAGAAAAGATCTGAAAGTAATGGCACCCCAATACCAATGATCACCAACATCATGGTTTGTAAATCACATGCTCCCTTAAAAGGAACCAGAACTCTTTAAGAAAACAACTGATTCCAAGCCTGGCACAGAAATATCATTTTGTGCCAAAAAGTAAGAAAGTGATCAAAGAATGATGGGGACATGTCAAAAGGACGTAGGGACCAGCTTGAGAGGGCTAATAAATAATGGAAACAGGTCATAACACATTAAACAAAACAGAAGTCCGTGAGTCCATAGCTAGATAAATAAATGAACAAATAAATATATAAATAAATGAAGGGTAAATAAAAGCTCTACCTTATGAGAAAATGCCAAATAGAAAATATAGAGGGAATAATGAAGTTAGAGAATCACCATTTGACAACAGTTGTGGTTATAATTGATTTAACCTTGAATATTAAAACAAGTAGATGAAAATCTGATGAGGAGCAGCTTATTTACATAATCTCAAAGCATTTCTCCACAAAGTATTTATTCACTGCTTATTTATAAATAAGTGCATAATAGCCACTAACTTTATATTAGCATCACCGGGCAGATATCATCTAACCCAAGTGATAAAATTAAACAACAAGAGTAATCAGACAAATGAATATGTGCGCCCTGATACACACTGAGAACACAACATGAGTCTAATCATGAGGAAACATCAACCATCGTTACATTGAGGAACATTTTACAGAGGAAATTTTAAAAACCGTCAATGTCACGAAAGATGAGGGAAGACTGGGAGACTGCTTTGGATTGAGGAAGGCTAAAAGCAGTGGCAACTAAATATAACACAGGCGCCTAGACTGAATCCCGGATTTATAAAGGATATTATTGGGTCATTATTGGAATAATCAGCAAATTTTTAGTGGGGTCTAGGGATGAGGTGATAGTATTGTTCAACATTAACTTGCAGTGGGTATGTAAGAGAGTCTTTATTTTTAAGAAATACACACTGAAGGATTAAGGGGCAATGGAATATTATGTCTCTAACTTCCAAATGGTATAGAAAAAATTATCAAGGGAATGATAAGGCAAAAGTGGTAAAATGTTAATGTAGGGGAAGAATAACCTGTCCTCCATCCTCTTATGTTATTTACCTGAGGCGTGCAAATTAAATTGACAAAAGACAGATTAACCGGAGAAAAAGATATATTCATGTACACATGAGAGCCAGCAAAAGAAACAGCTGGCTCTTTAAATGGTTGAAGTTAAAGGTTTATATACCTAAGTTAGAGGAAAAGGAAAGGGGAGAAACAGCTTTTCCGGGAAGAATGAATAGTTTTCTTTAGGAAAGACAAATGGACTTTTTAAAATAATCAAGAGATAAGCAAGTTAGCCATTATGCTTGACTACACAGGTGTGAATGGCTTTCTGTCTCCTGCAGGCCATAAAGCTCCCCTTGAGAAGAAATTGGGGAAGGTTGTATTCATGTTCTTCTTGTGAGAGTAGATCTGCCCAAAAGAAGAAATTTATGGTAGCCTTCTTTCCCAGAAATTGCTGCTTTTAGATAAGGGAAGTTCCAAGAAGGCTCCACTCTGCATCTGCTGATTCTCAAACGTCTTGAGCTTAAAATAATATTTATATTAACTCTGAGGTTCTGAGTGGGTCCCTACATTAACAATTGGGTAATGTTGATGCAAAATATATAGGAGTTCTTGGTACTCTTTTTTTTTTTTTCTGCAAATTTTGTGTAAATTGGAAATTATTTCAAAATAAAATGTTTTTTAAAAGTATTATGCCACATCCTCACACATGGAAATTTTAATTTAAAAAAAATATTGCCAGCCCATTTATTTTATTAAAGAAGTGCCAATTCTGAAAGGTGGATTAAATGCAAAAAAAAAGATTTCATTTCCATAAATAAGTGAGTAGTAAGCATCTATCCTTGAGGAAGGGAGCCCTGTAAGGAACATCAGTAACCCAATCCATGTAGAACAAGGTTCAGAGCTTCCGGAAGAAATGCAGCCCTCCCTGTCAGACAGCGGATCTCAGGCTGAGTGTAAGATAACCACTTGGCTCAAGGCTGCTGACAGCTTTCTGGGTTATAACCCATTGCACAGATGATCTGGTGTCCATAGTTTCATTTTCTTGTCCAAATTCCTATCTTAGAAACTAATGTAACGTTCAGGTCTTCACACTAAAATAACAGGTTTCTATTTTTCTATTTTGCAGAATGAAAGTCATATTTTCTACTACTACTAGTAATACAAGCGACTCACATGTACTAAGTACTTACTCTGGGTCAGAGCCTCTCCTAAATATGTGCATTGTTTTACCTAATCATCCCCATTTCCTATGAAAAACAGACCATTATTATGGTCTTCATTTTACAAATAAGGAAATTAGATGCTCTAAGGGATGGGACTCTTCAGGACCACAAAACTGTTAAGTGGCTGCATTAAGTTGTTGGGGTTTGTTTGTTTGTTTGTTTGTTTGTTGAGGGGGTTGCATTAAGTTTTGAACCCAGGCTTTCTAACATCAAGTCCCATTAATTAACCACTATATAAGATACTGTGCTGTGCCTCAACATTCTGTGGTTCCCTCTAGACTCCAGCTGTTAGTAATAACTTAAGAGTCAAAATCCTGTGACAAATGTACCATCTCAGTGAAAAAAAATTAATAAATAAATTCTGAGGTGTCCAAATGGAAAACAATTTAAGGTGATCATCACAATACAAACCCAAGAAAGAGGGGAACTGTTCTGCGAACGGGAGCCTTTCCTTATGCCATACTTGACTCATACTGCTCAGGCCTTTGGTTGTCTCATTGCTGTGGCAAACAGTAAGTGTTCAGCTATCTTTAGCTGTTTTGGTTAAAGGGCAGGAGGGAGAGGTTGTTCACAGAAGTCCGTAAAAAATACTCATCTGCAATTTTAATTAACTTTCGTTCATATTCTTAACTGAAGATTCTTGACTCAATCATCATACTTTCTTCCTCAATTAAATTTTAAGTATAGCAAATAGTGATTCCTGAAGCATACCTGCTGAAAATGGGAGCCTCCAAAAGCTAGGACCAAACTAGAAGAAAATCATGATCCCTACCTCCTAATGCAGTCCTAGGAGCTTTCCACCTCAATCCACAATATTCAAACTGTGACACCCCCTCGGGCACATTTACTGGAGGATCAGCTGGAACTCTACTCATTTCTCTTTCACACAAGAAAGGGCATCCAAATCAAATGAGCTCAAGTGATATTATTATAGGGATGCTACTGACTCTAATGTATGAAAAAGAATACTGTTCACAAACTGTTATGTGTCAACTATTATCAGTAATGCCTCAAGTAGCTATGGATATGATATATATTATTTTTATATATATATATATATTCTAGGTTAAATTTCACTGTTGCTTTCTTTTAGGGCTATCATATTTTCCCCCTCTTCTTTTGCCATTATTTTATTTTACCTAAATCCCTACCATAGCAAATCTCAGAGAAGGATGGTGGAAGCAAAGAAGCAAAGGAGTCTGCTAGAAATTGCACTAATCCAAGAATTCATGCTTATTGAGTGTAGACCTGTCCCTCATCAGCCAAGAGACAACTATGTTGAGGATTGGGATGTGGAGAGCAGGACTAAGGGGTATTTTTTTTTTTCTCTCTCTCTCTCTCTCTCTCAGCTTTAAGAGGTATAATTGATAAGTAAAAATCATCTATATTTAAGGTATACAACTTGATGTTTTCATATACATATACATTATGAAATGATTACTACAATCAAGCCAATTAACATATCCATCACATCATACAGTTATTGTTTTCTTTTTTCTCATTCGTTTTTATTTTTTAATTACATTTGCCATACAATATTATATCGATTTCAGGTGTACAGCATAGTGATGAGACAAAAATGATGAATTATTGATCTGTAGCTATTGCCATCTTATTATTCATAATTTTTCTGCCCCCCACCCCACCCCCCACACACATCTTAAAGCAGTCTCTCTAACATTCCTTATAATACTGGTTTGGTGGTGATGAACTCCTTTAGCTTTTTCTTGTCTGGGAAGCTCTTTATTTGTCCTTTGATTTTGAATGATAGCTGGGTAGAGAAATCTTGGTTGTAGGTCCTTGCTTTTCATCACACTAAATATTTTCTGCCACTCCCTCCTGACCTGCAAAGTTTCTGTTGAGAAATTAGCTGACAGTCTTATGGGAGCTCCCGCATAAGTAATTAACTGCTTTTCTCTTGCTGCTGTTAGGATTCTCTCTTTGTCTTTAACCTTTGCCATTATAATTGTGATGTGTCTTGTGGGCCTATTTGGGTTTATCTTGTTTGGGACTCTGTGCTTCCTGGGCTTGTATGTCTGTTTCCTTCACCAGGTTAGGGAAATTTTTAGTCATTATTTCTTCAAATTGGTGCTCAATTCCTTGCTTTCTTTCTTCTCTTTCTCATACTTGATTTTGTCCCAGAGGCCCTTTAAACTATCCTAATTTTTTTTTAATTCTTTTTTCTTTTTGCTGTTCTGACTGGATGTTTTCTGCTATCTTGTCTTTCAATTTGCTGATTCGATCCTCTGTTCTATCTATTCTGCTGGTGATTCCTTCCATTGCATTCTGAATTTCAGTGATAGTATCCTTCATTTCTGAGTGGTCCTTTTTTATGGTGTCTAAGTCCTTTATGGTTGCTATCTCTCTGTTGAATTTTTCACTAAGTTCCTTGAGCATCCTGAAAATCATCATTTGAGCTCTGTACCTGATAGGTTGCTTGCCTCCATCTTATTTAGTTCTTCTTCTGGAATTTTCTGATGTTCTTTAATTTGAGATGTATTTTTTTATTTCCTCATTTTGGATACCTGTCTGTATTTGTTTCTATGTGTTAGGTAGAACTGCTACATCTCCTAGTATTGCTGGATAGCCTTATGTAGTAGGTGCCCTGTGGGGCCCTAGCACTGTCTACCTGGTCACCTGTGCTTGGTGCTCCTGTAGATTCTGGTTTGATGCCAGTGCTGTGCCTGGAGCTAATCAGCAAAAGTCTCAGAGCACACCAATGCTGATTGTTGCCAGCCTGGGGCCTATGGACTTAAATAGCTTTTAAGGAAGGTTGCAATGCAGGTGGGGCTAGCTGCTCTCTAGAGAAAGTGCCTCTGGTAGGCGGAGTTGGGTGAGGTGGGGTCTCAGTGAGTCGGCAGAATGGAGTCAGTAAAATTCAACAAACCAATCAGGGTCAGATTTTGCCACGTGGGGGCGGGCACAACACAGGAAAGATGGCGCCCACCAGTTGGCCGTAGGAGAGGAAGGCACACCCAGGAAGAATGGCGGCTGTCTTCCAGCCCTGGCTCCAAAGCTATACCTCAGCCTGCACCCCATATGCCTCTAACATCCCCTGAGTCACCACCATTCCTCTGCCGGAGCCCAGGGTGAGTACCTGCGAATGACTGAGTCTGTGCTGGCACTTTAAGAGGACATCTGGGTTTCCTGGAGCCTTCCATCCCAAACAGTCAGATTCTCCACTGTTTTTCACAGCCAGATGTTGTGGGGCTCCTCTTTCCAACACCAGTGCTCCAGGCCGGGAGCCTAGTATGGAGCTGGGGTCCCTCGCTCCTCTGGTGGTAACCTCCGTGGCTGAGAATCCCTCCTGATTCTCTACCGCCACCGGGGGTTTGGCTCCTTTCGTATCTGTGCCCCTCCTGCCAGTCTCGATGGGGTCTCCTCTTTTTTGTGTCCTTAGTTATAAAGCTTCTGTTCAGCTAGACTTCAGCTGGTGCTCTATGTCGGTTGTTCAATAATTTAGTGGCAAATTGAATGTGTTCAGGGAACAAAGCAGGCAGAGTGTTTACCTACTCTGCCAACTTGAATCTCTCCAGAGCTTTTGTCTATTTTCTTTCTTTTTTTTTTAATGTGGTGAGAACACTTAGGATCTACCCTTTTTGCAAATTCCAAGTATACAATATACAATATACAATATTGTTAACTATAGTCCTGTTGCTCCATTATTAGTTATCCAAAACTTATTCATATCATGTATTTGAACTTTTGTACTCGACTAACATCTCCCATTTCCTAAACACACACACACACACACACACACACACAGCCTCTTGCAAACACCATTCTACTCTCTGCTTCTCTGAGTCTATTTTAGTTTCCACATGAGGCCTGACAATTAAGTTTGCAAACTTGCTACCATGTTCTTATGTTGTCAGCACTGTACAAACAACTCAGTGAGGTTTCATAACCTTGGTATATCTGTGTCTCACACCTGTATTCATGTCGACGTGTGGCAGTGTCTTGCTGAGTGGCATTCATTATTGTTGTTACATGTTTTTGTGTGCCATCACAAGAATGTTAGAGCTTGAATTAGAGCAATGAATAAACATTAAATTTCTTGTTAAACTTGGCAAGCATGGAAGTGAATTCAGGGACATGTTAGTCCAAGTTTATGGAGATAATGCCATGAAGAAAATAGCAGTGTACAAATGGATTAAACGTTTTTCTGAGAGGGGAGAAAGGATCACTAATGAAGAGAGGTCAGGGTGGCCAGTAATGAGCAGAACTGACAAAAATGCAAAAATTCATCAAATTGTGTGTCAATATCATCAACTGACCATGAGAAGCATAGCAGACCAAGTAAACATTGATAGAGAAACAGGAAAATCTTAACTGGAAATCTTGGCATGAGAAAGGTGTGTGCAAAAATGGTCCCAAAGGAGCTGACCCATGAACAAAAGCAAAGGAGAGTCAACATTAAGCCAAGACCTTTTGGGGAGGCAAGACAATGTTTTGGGTCATGTGGTCACTGGTGATGAAACATGAATGTACCAATACGACCCTGAAACAAAGTGTCAAAGTGCGCAATGGAAGTCAGCCAATTGTCCATGACCAAAAAGTTTCCGTCAGTCCAAATCAAAGGTCAAAATGATATTGCTAACCTTTTGATATTTGAGGGATTGTACATTATGAATTTTACCATGGATGAACAGTCAACCAAGTTTACTATTTGAAAGTGCTGAAAAGGCTGCATGAAAATGTTAGACGAAAATGGCTTGAATTTTTCAACAACTCATGGCTCTTGCCTCATGACAATGCACCAGCTCACACAGCACTGTCTGTGAGGGCGTTTTTAGCTAGTAAACAAATAACTGTATTGGAACACCCTCCCTACTCACCTGATCTGGCCCCCAATGACTTTTTTCTTTACCCAAAGATAAAGAAAATATTGAAAGGAAGACATTTTGATGACATTCAGGACATCAAGGGTAATACTATGACAGCTCTGACAGCCATTCAAGAAAGAGTTCCAAAATTCCTTTGAAAGGTGGACTAGGCACTGACATCGGTGCATAGCTTCCCAAGGGGAGTACTTCAAAGGTGACCGTAGTGATATTCAGAAATGAGGTGTGTAGCACTTTTTCTAGGACAAGTTCATGAATTTAATTGCCAGACCTCACGTAAGTGCGGTCATTTGTCTTTCTATATCATTCCCCCATAAAGCTCTCCTCCAGTTAGAGAATATCATCATGTAGGCCCTGGTGGCCAGACTTTGGTAACCACATTTGACTCAAAGGTGACAGAAGTCAATGTCCGATGGGTTTCTAGCCCATATGACAGCCACTACTGTGTATTCTTACATTGGGGTTCTACTCTTATATTCCCAAATCCCAGAAAGCTGGACAAGTTGATGCCACAAGTACCACCCCCAAGCTCTGCCCTTAGTCCCCTGGTGTGAAATAGGCTCTAATATGTTAAGTAATAATAATGATAATGAAGATAAATTTGAGTGTATCACATCATCACCACAAACATATGAAGTAACTTTTATTATTCCTTTTTCCAGATGGGATAATTGAGCTTTATGGTCTTTAAATCCCACAGACATGATTTTGAACCCATATCTCTGGCTCCCAAGCAGTGTTTTTAACTCTACAACTTAGTTTACATGGAGTCGAGCCCGTTCATTGTCCTTCTCCTAAACCTAGACCCTGACTGCAGCTCCGGTTTTCCTGCCACAGCCCTCCGGTATCCCATCAGTCTTTGTTGGGAAGAGACACAAAGATGGCTGGTATCGAAGGTATTTATGAAAAGGCCTCAGTCTCTCATCCGTCTCTTGACCCCTTCTAGGCATGCCATAGGTTTGCATGTGGAGTTCCTTGGGAAGCAGACACTGAGATGGAGAGCAGCATGCAGGAAGTTTATTAGGAGTGCTCTCGGGACGCAGGGTTGAGTGGAAAGAGGAGCTAAGCTGGGATTCAGCCTCCATGAACACTCAGCCAATTCCACAGGGAGTTCTGGAACTCAGATGGCCCTTTAGAATGGGGGTGGGGCAGCAAGACCTTTAAGCACCCACATCAACCAGACTTTGAATATGGGCAACTATGGGAAGGGTGACACTGGGCAAAGCAGGTATCTTTGGGTGAGGTACTTCCTGGAGGCGGCTGACAGCTGAGGAATGTCTGCCAGCAGCTCTCCCATTAGTGGGGGAGATTATGGTCTTCATTCCTGAAAGCGGGCAAGATTATGCCAGAGGGATCGTTGTTTTTGCCACTTCCCCAACACTCTTACTTTCATTCTCATTCATTCATATTCTCTTCTCCTTCTCTCCTTCTCTCCTTCTCCTCTCCTTCTCTCCTTCTCCTTCTCCTTCTTCTTCTTCTTTCTTTCTCCCTCCCTCCCTCCCTCTCTCTCTCTCTCTCTCTCCCTCTCTCCCTCTCTCTCTCTCTCTCTCTCTCTGGCACTCACCAATGCCTTTTAGAATTTTTTTTAGGAGGGACAAAGAGACGTTACGAAATGCAGCTTAGGGCCTAAGAAGAGAGAATTAGATGCTAAATAGATATTGCTACATTTGCATGACTTGCATTGCTCAGTTTTAAACTGCTTACGAGGAGGAGGAGTTCTCTTTTGCTTCCTAATTAATCTTTTGAAAACTGCCTTCCATAGTGCTGACTCAACATACATCTGAATGCTTATTTAAGTTCTCAAGCTTCCCATTAGAATTTTGAGACTGCTGTGGGCTGGAAGAATACAGACAGCTCCAGGGCCCCCTAGGCCTTCAATTAGTGCTTTCTCTTCCCTCCCTTAGACTTCTGCTGTCTTGGACTTCACAGACTATTTGATGTTAAAAGAGTGGAGGTTTCCTTCCATAGTCCCAGGAGTAATGTCCGGTACATAATAGATGCTCAATAAATATTGGTCAGATGACTAAATGGTGTGTTCCCAATGGGAATTTAAACATCTCTTCTGATACTAGCAACATTCCACCACTCCTTCAGTGTTTGTGCTGCAGGGTTCCAGATCCATTTTCTAGGAAAAGGTTGGAAGCAACCATTTATGCTTGGAACCAAAAAAATTTAAGATTTTCCCCCAGGCATCCAAATACATAAACTGTAACTAATTCAATTAAATCCCTGCGGTTAAAAGGGGGGGGGGGAGGGCTGACACATAGTTACATAACCATTCAAAAGATAATTCAGTATTTCGTAATCATGTTTAGCATACACAAAAGCCATCTTTTTATAGCTGGTAAAGGCCAACTAAACTTCTCTAAGAAGGGACCTATCTTTCAAGGCAGCTGTATTGGGTTTGGCTGAAAATATCCTTATATCATTTAACATTTCTGCTTTGTAAAAATAAACTCATTCTGGATTAAGACTCAGAAGCAGCCTCTTTTTCAATCCACAAAATCTCTGCTAATATTCTTTGCCCCTCTTTTGCCTGTTTATTGGGAAGTACTCTTGGCCCTGGCTGGTTGGATTCCCTTTGCTTCTCTTTTTTCCATCTATATACATGACCTTGTTTTTGGCCTTCATTTTCTTTGCAGTGAGTAGGCTGCTTTGACAGAAAAGGTGTGTTCACGTTCTTGGCTTTGTCAGTAAATTGACTTTTATAGCTGACTGAGCAAGGTTCTTTGGCTAGGGGAGTCAGTAGTCTCTCAGGTAGACAAGGCATGAGAAAATGTAGGTTACAGGTTAGAAAAGCTTGAAAATGTATACTAAGTTTTAAAAGCACAGTTGATGTTAAAGCACTGAAGTTATTCTTCATAATTGAAGGTATGTGTAAGTAACTTTAAAACAAAACAAATGCCCAACTGCATTCAGTTTATAAAAAATTATTGCATTGGGGTTAAAATACACATATAAATTAGATATCTCAATTTCCATAAAACTTTCCTGTTTCAATTCTTAGGTCTAATTTACAATTCAGGATTAACTGAATTTGGATTTATATGTCTGAACAATTAAATGTTTGCCATGATTTTTAAACATCTTTACATTCACAACAAATACAGGTCTTTGCCTTTTTTTTTTTTTTTTTTTTAATGCAGGAAAATAATTCAGAAAGAAAAATAGCTAGAATCTTACTGATTCTCCAGAGTTTTTGCCTTGTCAGTATCTCTGGCATCACAAAAAATAGTTAAGCAGTCACCTCCACATATCACAGAGCTTCAGGGAGGTCTGTAAGCCCCACAAGGGCCATTCAGCTGGCTCTGTCTTCTCAGTGTCTAGCCTGACGTCTGGCCCAGAGCAGGTCCTCAGTAATTGTTTAATGGACAACTGAAAAGAGCTATTGCCTCATGGCAGAAAATCTCTTATGACTTTATGATGCAAAGGTAAAGAGATTGTCTGCAGTTCACACCTTTGGTACCTCTGGTGACTGTAAGTCTGAAAACTTTCTGTTATGCACCTTAAAAAACATTCTGCATCAGTTAATATATTTACATAGTAAGTATTTATTTTATGCCAAGTATGTTCAAGGCACTGACCTAGGCAGTGAACACATACAGCCATAAACAAATTTCCTAGTGTCATGGAATTACACTCCAGTGGAACCCACATCACTACCCTGGAAGGTAAATATTGACAAACCCATTTTTATGAGTAGGAAAATATCAAAGTTTTTCTCTCATAATATGGTTGACATCCCTGACCTGTCCAGTGTTTTAAGGGGCACAAGTTCTACACATTAGTATCCTACTCGATTACAGACCAACACAATCATTTAACATTGTATCACCAGCAGCTGATACTCTAATTCGAGCAAGTATTTACCACTAGAGAAAGGGTCTCTTAAAAACAAAATATATACGAGTATATACATATATATGCACACACACATTATATACACATATACACACAAATATTTGCATTTTTGTAAATTTAGCACTATAAAAAAAGTATTAGCATGAGCTGATTTTATATAGTGTTATGTATTTTTACATATTTTAATGAGACTTTAAACTTAACAATCAAGGTAGTTTTTCTATGAACTCCTTTCTTTCCCTTAAAAAGTATTTGCATGGGCTTATTTGAAATTTGACCAAGTAAAAGTTTACCGGAAATATGGCAAGAGAGTTACATGCTAGAGCACAATATTTAGACAATTTAAAATTGAACAAATCAGAGTTCCCTGGTGGTATAGTGGCTAAGGCTTCAGCGCTGTCAACACTGCAGCCTGGGTTCGATTCCCAGCCAGGGAACTACCCACATACAAATAAATAAATAAATAAATAAATTGAACAAATGAATTAGGTAAATAATATTCATTTCAATTTCCATACAATGAGACCATATATAAGAAAGTGTTTTAAAAAATAAATCAATTTCAGTCCTCTTGAAAGATATTAACAGACCTAATTATTAGAAACCAATTAGATGTTAAGAAAACCACTTAATCTTAAATGTTTTCATGGATTTTACAAATCAGACTCATTAAACATTTCAAGAGAGCATTTAAATTTTATGCTAAATATAAATTGAATTTAAATAATTTAGTAGGGTTCATTAAAGTTTTAATTTTGTCCAACAGAATTAAACATATTGGACTCTATCCTCTTGGGGTTTCATCAAGCACTGGCTATGACAGGAAGAAAACTAGATACAGGAGACTCAGGAGGCCTGGATTCAGGTCTCCTCGTTGCTATGTGACCTTAGACAAAGGTGTCATTTAAGCACTTTGTAAGTATTGATGTATCTTTCCATCACAAAAGATTTTTTAAAGACTAAATAAAAGTAGGTGAAACTGCTGTGAAAACTAAGAATGCAATCTCACTGCTTGCTATTTATTACTATTATTACTCTACTGCCCTCCTGGCAATGGAGAGAGAACATTTATCACAGGTGTCTCCACCCCAAGCTGAGGGGCTCCCATCCCAACAGCTGCAAGCATCCTGTAATCAGGCCAGACCACAACGATCCTCTGCTCAGTAGGTTGTGCAAGGATGTCCAGGTGTTCTTCTGTGTCTCCATCAGGTGCTCTTCTAAACAAAAAGAAAGATTTGTACTACTAGTTTGAGAACCACGATCCTATAGCTCATACTCTATATACTTGTACATTTAGTGTAGCTATAATATAAAATTCTCATTATCCCAGTTTTATTATTTCTGGCAACTGTAATCAGCCATGTGATTTAGGGTTTCTTCATAAAATCAGATAATGGTTGTAATGAATTTATCCTCATTTCTCTATTGGTACCTTTTTACACAATATTAGGATTTCTTAATAAGGTGGTCTTTATCCTTTCCCCACTTTTTCTTCCAAAAGAAAAAAACCAAAACCTGTCTTCACTTTCTTAATCATCTCTATTAAAATTATGTCCCTTTATTACCCATTTTTTCTCCTGTTCACCCAATCTTTTCTTCCATGCCTTGCTGATTGTATTTCCACCCAATCCCTTCTCCTACAACTCATTTAGTCACTGTTGGCAATTTCACCATATTTATCAACTCCATTTCCTGCCCCCCCCCCCCAATAAATGTTCTATGTCCATAGGAAAACACTAGGTACTTGGGATATGCAAGACACAGCCCCTACTTTCAACCTTAACCTCTAATTTTCCACTTCTTTCCTCTAATCATTGGTCTATAGTTCCAAACTTACCTACTTAGGTATCTACTGTCCTTGTAACAAATCTTTTAATCTTTTTGAAAGAGTAACCTCCTCTGTACCCATTATATTTACTCTCTGCTTATGCATCTCAGTGCTGCTATTAATAACAACTTCCTAAAAACTGGGCCATTGAAACTAGTTATATCATGATTAAGGATTATTGTGTGTCATGTTATTGTTGTTTTGTTATTAAAAATTAGGCCTTACCATTTGAGATTAACTACTAAAATATTTATAGATAAAATACAATCTCTGGGATCTGTCTGGGAAAAACATGACAAGGGCAGGTGCCGGAATGGATGGGGCTAGACTGACCATGAGTATTGGGCCTGGTTAAATACATGGAGAAATCATTATACTCTTCTATTTTAATATTCTCCACAACAAGAAGGCAAAGTGTTTTCTCAAGGCTACTCTCATAAGATCTAATATAATCTTCAGAAGATTTCTGCCATTTAAATGGTGTTATAAAACCCAGTATCAAAATACAAAATTATATACTGTTTTTTATATATATGTAATAGTTATCATTTATTATTTACTCTGTTCTAGGCTACTAGGCTCTGGGAAAGTGACTTACATAAATTATTCATTGTTCATAATAAGCTTATCTGGTAGTTACCACTAAAGGCTCAGAGAGGTTAAGTAATTTGCCCAGCATCATCAGAATGAAAATAAACACTTGGAATATTCACTATCAGTTTTAAATATGAAGAAAATTATTCCCATAACAACTCAAACACAATGCTCACATCTGTATCAATATACTTCATTTCCAAATTATCATAAGCTACCAGATAGATCTGGCCAAAGACAAGATTGAAACCAGTTGCCATTTACCTAGTTAAGTCAATACTTGGTGGACTGACAAATTTTATTTGCGTTCACAATAAAATCAAGTATAATGCTAGCTGACTGTGCAGAATCATTTACAGCCACGACTGGAGGGAGGGAGGCAGCAACATTTAAAGGCAGCAGGTTTAGCTTTAAGGCAACGAACAGGTTCGGCCCCCTTAAAATGATGAATAACCATCCACCATCATGGGAATCTGGCCCTAAAAATGATAGTGATCAATCCCCTATGTTAGGGCATTGAATCCTGAAGAGTTCACGAACATACATAAAATTTAGGATTTACTTTGTATCGACTTTAAAAAGTTACATGCAATATTGTGGATTTTAATGTAACACAGTCCCTTAAAATTGGCAAATGTTTCCTTAATAGAACTAGTGAATTCCTGAAAACACCTGGCCTTTTTACAAATTATTATTAATAGTTTTAACTAAACAATTATAGGTACTTTCCTCTGGAAAAAAAAATTAAATCCTAGGAAATAAAAATTCTTAAGAATGCCTATTTAAGGGACAAACTTTTTTTTTTCCCAGTTAGTGCAACCTGCTGGCTTTTTAAAAAGGTGAGTTTCTTTGGCACAAATTAAAACACAGGAGACATACAAATCTTGAATGAACAAATGAGAGTATACATTTCCTGGAACACACATCTCACTAAACGTGTTTACTGAAAGAAAAAACCCGAGTCAAGGGGGCCGGAAGAGGCTGTAAGGCATATTTAAATTTCAAATTGAATCACCATGTAACAAATCCAGTAACAAAAGTCTTTACACAATTTCTTTAAAAGCTAGGTCCTTCCCCTAGCACATGGTAAATTATTTTATTTACAAAACTGTACATACAGATTCTCAGGAAACTGAGGTATTAAAAATTTTGAGATATATTCATACAGCAAAGAGGTAGTCATGAAAATCCATCTAAAAATGAGCTCATTTCTTAAGCATTTTAAAAATTTTATTATAACCCCTGCATCATTTACATTTTTTTAAGTAGAAGATATATTGTGGCACTTTAGTGGTCTGTTAGTCCTCGGTCTTTTTCATTGCTCTCAGTAGAACATGTGCTTTGAGCTCTTTCCCCAAGTGTTAACAGGCGTACCAAGGCTGGCTCTCCCTTGGGCCAGGTGTTTCCCATCCCTATGCCTACCCTTCTGATGAATTATACTAGATGATCAGCTAGAATCAAGGGAGATGACACACCACGGCCAGAGAACACAGCAAAATTGATCTGGTTCTCTCAGAAACAAAAACACTTGCTTTTGCATCAACATGATAGATCTCCCAGAATTAAAAAAAAATAAAGTATAAATATAATCCTCCATGTTACAGTCTGACCACTGGTAATGAGAAATGATCAATCTCATTTAGAGGTGATAAGATTTCAAATTCATCTAAAATACTAGGCTTAACTAAGCAAAATGATTTAATACTAAAAAGATATGAGTTTCATCAGAAGTCAATTTTTGGCACTTGAACCTGTGCACCATTGCATCCCAAAGAACTTCCAAATTTGAAAGGCTACTTTTCTCAGAACTACATCACAAGGGCAGGGAGAGGTGGTGTCAAATACTGTATTAATGAAATAGATTGTCAACATAAACAGTGCAGCAATCCTCCTGCTCAGAGGCAAGAGAATTGTTAGTTTTTAATTGTGATCCTTGTATTTCACATTTCAATGAATTAGTACGGTCTTAAAAATCCTATTCAAAAATGCTTTCCTCATTTATTACTGCTTAAATATTATCTAAAGCTATGCTGTCCTATATGGTAGCCACTAGCCACCTGAGTCTATTGAAATTTCAATTAAGTAAAACTAAAAATTCGGTCCCTCAATCATGCTAGGCACTCTTCAGGGGCTCAGTAGCTCCATGTGACTAGGGGTTAGCATACTGGAGAACACAATTATTTCTACCATCACAAGAAGTGCTATTAGAAAGCACTGACATGAAGAAAGTGCACTGTGCCATATGCTCACAAGACTTTTCAAACTCATTTTTTAAAAATTGTTTAAAACTATCCCTATCTGGGCCACAGGTTAATACTGATTTCTGTTCTTAAGTGTGAAGAACAGTATCACTTTCTGGTCCTTAGTTAGGCAATTTATGAAGTATTTACAGTTCCACATAAGGCCCAAGTAAAAGGTAAACTCAGGTATTTTCACAACATGACTATAAAAGAACAAAGTGATGAGCTGGCATGCATGATGAAAGTAATTTAGTAGTCATGATTAAACAAGATTTCTTCCTTCCGCTAATATCCATAAATCTTGAAATGTGAAAGCATGCGTAAATACCATTTAAAGCTTCCTACAAGGGCAAAAAGCCCTTTATATAATGCTCTGTTTTACTTTGGTGTCTTAGAAAGGGTAAAAAAACATTACTTAAGTACAAACAAAAAGTAGCAAATTAAAATAAAAACTGTCTTAGGAATAAATTGCTATGGAACAAGGACAAAAAAAGTTTTGGTTCAGTATGTTCTCATTTACACTGATATCTGAGTTGACTAACTTTGAATACTTTTAGGAAAATCGAGTGCATGTTGTTACATTCTAATTTAACTTTGTCAGAACACAAAGTAGAGTTAACAATTGTTTATCACTTCTTCCAAATAACTCTTGGATGGGAGGCAGGAAGTGAGGAACAGAACAGATTACTTGTTTTTGTTTTCTTCTTAGTAAAATAACTCAATCATAAAATGCACACAGCTGTATCTAAAAGAAAAATGCAAACACAACTTAACCATACTTTATTTGACTGCATCTCATTTAGACAGCTTGCACATTTCAAAGCCCATTAAATCTCTCTCTCCAAAAGGATACGGGACAATAGAAGAAAATTATGCAGCAATATCCAGTCATCAAACAGCAGTCCAATATTTTGAGATACACGTGATATTTTATAGATACTCAACTCATATCTGACGTCAATATAATTTATGGTTATGTTTTTACAAACCTGAAAGCCCTGTAACGTTCTAACACTCATTTTAGTGATGTCATGGTGCACTGAAAAGTCACTCTGATGCACTACCAATTTGCTTTTATCTATACTCCTGGAGAGTGATGAACTTCATGATCTCTAGACACCATAATAAATACTCACATCCAGTCTTATACATGTCAGCCAATACCATAACACAGGGCAAGGTAAAGTTAAAACACGTGACATACTCCTTTACATAGATTTGTCAAGCAAGTGGAGAGGGTAATTTGGGGAAGAGGCAGAAAATATTAAAACCAATTTTTTAATAGTAATTTTTTTTTTTTTAATTTTTCTGGCTTCAACTTCAAAAACTACTCTCTAGTTTCTGATCTATGAACTTCTCTAGAGTAGTTTCATTTTAACATACGCTCGTAAGGGAAATTATAATCAGCCCACAACATCAAAAATGGTAATATACCGTTAGCTTCAATACTAACATATATAGCTTCATGGTAGCATGTATAAAAATGTTCAGCAGCACCAACTGCTAAACCAGTGTCAGTGGATAGTACAGTCAGTCTTAAAGAGGCAGCACCCCTTTAAAAGAAAGTTGCACCAATTTTGCTCAGTTTTAGCCAAGTGAACTCACTCTTAACAATTTTAAATGGAATTGTTTTATGATTATGTAAAAAAAAAAACAATGAAAGCCCAATATCAAAAAGTAAATTAATGTGTGATGCTCCTTCTACTGGAATAGAGACTTAATTCTGGTGCTGGATTATTGTGCTAGAGGTTAACATTTTAGTCTACCTAAGTAAACAATTTTTGCATACCCAATTGAAGACATACAGTAGACACTGATATTCAACAGATACCAGCTGAACAATATGGCAACCATTTGACTTTTCAGTCACATAGTTATGGTCATATTTACAAATATCCAGTCAATTCAGCAAAACATGGTCAATTCTGGGAGAAAAGGTCAGTAGTAGTGATGGTTTCATTGACAACCTGCCAAAAACATAATGGTTGAACTGAAAATCCACCATGTATCTACTTTAGAACTGCCCCCATTAGTGAGTCAAGCAAATGTATGTTCATCAACATTTATCACCTATGAACCAGCAAGTTAGATGTGAAGTGGTGAGATAAAATCTGGTGCTGTAAGTACTGAACCGTTTTACTTTAGTTCCCTCCATATTTAAAACAATAGAAGCATCACAATGATTGGCATTCCTACACATGCTAGAGCCCAAATGAAGTTTGACCAAAAACATACTCAAAATGGTCAGCTGGAAAGCTGAGTGTTGTGCAGTCATCATATTTTTATTGTAGCCAATATTCTGCCCATTAAACTTTCAAGAGCAATATAAAATGGAAAGAAAAAGTTTTCCTTAAAAATAAGAAACTATAAATGATCCCACCAGCAGGAAGATTTTATTTTCATCAAATCTGTGTATCTTTATTTTAAATAAAGTACTTGTTACCATGTTCACTTTCAAGACATTACACTGAGCAAAGAGCAGCTTTCCTTTAAAAAAAAAAAAAAAAATAAGGACAACAAACTTTCCTGAAAGGGGGCTTTTACCAACTGTTAATGGAGGTAGGGTTTTTAAAAAATACAGTAATTATAGCCATAAAATAAAATTCAAACCAAATCCTAGAGCAGAAAGAAGTAAAGCATATCCAAATTAGAAAAAAACAAACAAAAAACAAGAAAAAAAAACCCCATAAATTCCTATAAAACATTTTTCACAGAAAATGAATCTTTTTTTTCATGGGTACCTAGGTTTTCCAGTGAAATAAATGAACCATCACAGGTTTCCTGAACTCAACTGAAAGCAATTTACTTTAAAATTTATTACATTGCACAGACTGGCCAAAACACTCTGTAACTAATGAACACGGTGATGTCTATTAAGAAAACCATAAGAACTCATTCAAAAAAAAATTTCCATTTCTCCCTTTTGTTTTTTTAGGAACTAAGGAAAGCTCCCCTAAGAATTTGCTCAAATAAGTGGAAAGAAAATCAATTTAAAATAGATAAAATGCACCTCAAAATTTATTTCGAAGACCAAGAACCAAAAGTGAAACATTTAAAGAAATGAAAGCAATGTGAATCCAAATCAAGTGGGGGAAGAAAATTCCAACTACATTATTAAAGCTGTTCTTCACAGCTTAGCAGTAAATTTGATTAAATAAAATCATACCAATTTACATTAATTTTCTATCCTTTTCCAAAAATTCCCTCACTCTCAAAAAAAAAAAAAAAAAAAAAAAAAGTGCATCCAAAACCTAGTAATTCCTGGCTCCATAAACTTTTCTCATCCCTTTTGAGCCATTGCTCAAATATTTACCAAGTAGATTCAACTTCTTACTGTAAGGAAAGAGAAGGGACTTCTAAAGTAAACTATCTGTCACTCACCTGGAAAAAGTATCCAAATTATAAAAATCTGAAATAATAATTTATTATCAAATTTAGAATTTAAATAAAAACAAAAGTTTGTTTGCAAAGGCCTTGAAGAAAAGGAAAGGGTTGCATGCATTAAAAAACTAGAGATGAAGACAAATATACTTATCTACACAGGCACTGGCAGACGCAATTTAATTGTTACCTTTACACTGGCAGACGCAATATAATTATTACCTTAACTCATTGTAAGACACAACCAACCCTACATTTTTTTCATTCACTAATCACTGAGGTACCAATCAATATTCAAGAATGAAAAATTTAATATTGAAAAAATAAAACCTAAAATTGAAGCTTTCCCCCACCCCTTCAGAAAACTATGGCAGGTTTCATGTGAAATGTTAGTATACTGAAGAGATTTTTACAATCTATATTGGCTTTTTTTAAGGAACAAGAATCATGTTCCACTTACTGGTTCTGTGGTAAAATAATCACTGTGTAAATAACATTTTCAGCAGACTCTGCAAACGAACAAACAAATCTTGGCTATGAACTGGCACATCTTGTTGGTACCAAAAGAACTCTTTTAAGTTTAAAACAATCTCTTTTAATTCAGAACAAATGCGCCATGCCAAAGTGCAACAAATATTGTGCGACACTCAATGAGACACCGACAGATAAGAACTGCATGGAAATTACTAAATCCACCTGCAAAGCAATTCTGTACAAATTGCATTGCATGCAAAGGTCGATTCTGCGTGGTTGGAAAGTTGCTTCTTGATGTCAGCTTCTCAACGTAGCCACAATTTAAGTCGCAGTGCATCAACTCCATTTAAATAGTATCTGAACAGCCTCTTATCCCGAACAAAACCAAGATTTTCATAAAGTTTCAAAGCAGACTTATTCGTTATTTCTGTTTCCAAAACAACCTTTAAAAATAAGAAAAAACTAAGTTATAATTTTATATATTTGAAACTAATTTACAATTTCATAATCTGACAAATTACTTATAAACAGTTAGGTCAAATACTTAAGAAAAACATACCATACTTAATTGTTTTAAAATTGATAATGAAATCATTAATTATTAATGATGTACCAAAAAAAACCAAAAATAATCATCAAAATTTTAATAGTAATTCTGGGGCAAAGGGGTTGGGAACACTAGGGACATTTTCTGTTCTATTGATTTTTGTGATGTTTGGAATTTTTAGTCATGACAATACATATTTTATAATAAAACAAAGGTGAATTATTTCCCTGTGGAGAAAAGTAGTATGACAAAAAGATGACCAAAAACAAAAAAGTATCAACAATCAATGGTTTAAGAAAATAAACCAGTATTTGAAAGTATTCAGTCTGACCTCTAACTCCTTTATTTTCATTAATTTGTCATAATGTATCCTGGTGACAACAATCACACTTGTCTAGAGTCTAGATCACAGTCTGCAAACTACAGTCCTTGGGTCAAATGTGACCACTGCCTGTTTTTGTAAATAAAGTTTTATTGGAACACTGCCATGCCCATTTGCTTACAAGATGTCTACAGCTGCTTTCTCAATTTACAAGGGCAGAGTTGAGCAGCTGCACCAGAGACGTATGGTCCACAAAGCTTAAAATACTTACTATCTGGCCTTTTGCACAGAAAGTTTGCTGAACCTAGACCAAAAGTACCCAACTTTAGCATACCTAGAGGGCTTTTTAAATAGAATGCTAAGCCTCACCTCTAGAGTTTCTGAGTAGGTTAGGGGTGGGGCCCAAGAATCTGTATTTTTAAAAAAGCTGCCAGATGACACTGATGCTGCTGGTTGGGGGACTGCATTCTAAGAACCACTATCTAGACATTATAGATATCAACACTATGAACAGAGAAACACAAAGTATTACCTTCCATCTGGGTCTTTTTTAATAGACCAATAGCTTTGACAATGAAGAACCTCTTTCACACATCCTGTCTCCCACTCTCCCAACTTTAATATACAAAGTTCGATTTGCCTTTCTATAGATTCTCAACTACCTCATTGAGAATTATCAACACAGTGAGCCATTACTGTCAGGATGTCATAACCCTCAAGTGTTTGGAATGGGATAAAAAGGGCAAAATATAATTAGACAAAGGTCCAAGTGAAGCCTTTGAGTCTCTTTCTGTTCACTCAGGCTATCAAAAAAAAAAAAAAAAATCTGACAAGAATTCAAGGAAAAGATGTATAGAACAGAGAAAAGACTATCTCAATTCATCATATCCAAAACTGAACTCATGGCCAACTCTTCCACAATTCCATACAACACCACTAACAAGATCTCCATCACACCAATGCCTCAAACCGGAAACCTAAAAGGCCCATCAAGATTTGGCCTCTCCCTGCCTTACCAACTTTACATCATGTCTCCTACTTTGCTCTCCATAATCAATGCTAAACTTTTCTGTTTCTGGAATTCACTGAGATCTCTCCTACCTTAGATCTTTCACGTAAGTTGTTTCCTCCATCTGAAAGACTGCTGTTCCTATCCTTGATTTTGGCTTCAGTTTGTCACTTCCAGACTGAGCGGAGTATCCCTTTCCTTTTATATCACCCCACCGCACTTCACACTGCTGTGTCTTCAACTGCACGCTCATTTAACATCTGATGAATATGTCACACCTCTCTTAGCTGGTGAGCCCAATGAGGGCAGTGAAAATGCTGTTTCCTCTTCACCTAACACACTGCTTCACATAAAGAAGTCTCTTAAATATCTGCTGATTGTATACATTCTCAGCACCTTTCATTATATTACAGGAATAAATATTAAATAAAAGTACTGCCAAGCTTTTAAATGACCAAAGTACTTAAAGAAAAAGCACCCTCTTAAGGCAATTACCTGTGAAATTAACTCATAGAAGCAAATCACAAACTAAGTCCAAATTTTGAAAAGACCTAAAAACCAGTAATTAATACTTTAGGATCAAGAGAAAAATGTTGCTAAGAAGGCCTTAAATAAAAGTTGTATAGCAAACATACTGGTTTAAGAATTAAAAGTAAAAACTTTCTCTCTGCTCTTAAAAAAAGGTTTTGGTTTTTAGTAATGTATGCCATCCTCAAATTTGGAACACTACAAGACTCAGCAATATAAGTTTCGATTTTGAGTAATTCTCTTGGGCAATTCCTAGAATTCTGTTTTAGGCCAGGACCTATTACAGCTAAAATGTTAAAACAATTAATATGAGAAGTAATAATGCTGCAACATCGCAAAATTTAGAACTGATTTCACAGAAATAAACAAGACAGTTTAAAAAAGAGCTAATATTTGTTGAAGGCATACTAAGTGTTATGTAAAGCATTTTACATGCATTTGTCATAATGTTTTTTTCAGAATAACCCTATGAAATAGTTATTTTCAGAATAACCCTATGAAATAGTTATTATCTCCAATTTACAAATGAATGAAACTCAGGGCCACCAGACTCCAAAAGTGAACTAGAGCTTAATAGTCTCCACTCTCCTATGCTTCCCTGATTGTTTTCCAAAGTAAAACAAAGCAGCAAATGGGAGCTCTAACCTACTGAAGACATGATGAAAGGGCTTCTAAGTCCATGTTCCTTAATATTTGGCAATCTAAAACATTCAAAACACATCTGCATACTATAGCTACATAAATACACACTTGAGGTTTAGAATTACATAGAGAAAAATTACTCAAAGGGCTAACCTTAGTTAAAATGAAAATATTCTCTCGGCACACTCACATTTTCTAAACAAAGAGATCATTTATTATTTGACATGACAGAAAATGCCAGAAAAAAGTAACTACTTTTTAATACTTAATCACCTGTATTCTTATATTAAAAGAGAATCTGAGTTTATACTGGAAACTCATCATAAAACTATTCTTTTAGTCCACATCATGGAATAACTACTTAGGAAGCCAAAGGATAATGAGGTTATATTGGTCCTAAAGAAACTTGGCAAAGTTGAATTCTACGTAACAGAAAAAAGGATTACAGTGAAGTTACATGGACTCTCTTAGCAACAAATCATTATTAGAAAAAGTAAACCATTACAGTAGTTTAACAAGCCTTTTTTTAATATTGTAGACTGGAAGCTTTTGGAGGGAGTGCAGGCTTGTTCACTGCTAGAATCTAAGCACAAGCTCATTGTCTGGCACCTCAGAGGCTACTTACACTGATACTGCTGAATGAATGAACAGAACACCTTTATTGCTCTTCACAGCATCCCTTTAAGATCAGAATTACCATCACATTGCATAGACAAAGAGACTATAAAAAGTTAAATGACTTGCCTACAATCACACAACTATACTAAGTGACAGAAGATGAATCTGGAACCCAGGCTTCTCATACCCAGTTCTTAAATTAGGCTAAATTACTCAGTCAAAATCCTTCAGCTTAAATAACTCCATTTTACTTTGTTCTTTACCAAGCAGTCTCAGTCTCACCGCCAAAATATGTTTCTAGTTAAACTAAAAATGTTAAACATAATTATTAAACACAAAAATCTTAAAAGTCATCTTGCACATTATCATAAGATGTGTGTTCTTTTGTTAACATGTAAAACGTTTAATATAGGTTTAAATAAATTAGGCCACTGTTGGTGGAAATGTAAATTGGTACACCCATTGTGGAAAACAGCATTGGGGTTCCTCAAAAAATTAAAAATAGAACTATCACATGATTCAGCAATCCCACTCGTGAGTATATATCCAAAGGAAATGAAATCAGGATCTCAAAGAGGTATCTGCACTCCCATGTTCATAGTACTATCACAATAGCCAAGATATGCAAACTGAAGTGCCCATCAAAAAATGAAGAAAAAGTGACACAGACACACGCACGCGCATGCAAACACCCACACACGCGAACTTGTTTTGCCTTAAGAAATCCTGCCATTATGTCAACATCAATGAACCTGGAGGACATTATGCTAAGTGAAATATATCATACATAGAAAGACAAATACTGCATGATCTCACTTACATGTGGAAACTAAAACAGTCAAATTCATAGAAACAAAGAGCAGAGTGGGAACTGCCAGAAGCTGGGGTGAAGGGGAAGTGGGAATACATTGGTCAACTAAAAATGTTTTAAGGTCACATAGTGTATACTTAAATTCCATTAAGAAGTTTTGATTCAGTATAGTTTCATCACATGAGTTAGAACTGAGTATTAATATCATGCCTGCCCCATTCTAATTTATTTTTAAAAAATGTAATATTAAATGGCCACCATGTAGGTTTTATTATTTTAGGTACACAAATCCTTACATGTTAGAAAACTCATTGATGCTATTTGTGTGTGTGTGTTTACTATTTCCCCTAATGTAAAACACAAACCCAAGATGCTTGATCTAGTAGCTCCAAGTTTGGCAGCCAGAGCATGTGGGGATGCAAACAAATTCAAGCTAGATCAGCAGTATGGGTAATGTATTCCTAATTCATGAAGCAATGAACCCACTTGTTTTTTTGATGCTTTAACTTTTTAGTCAGCTCCAAATATATAAAAATGAAAAAGATCTTCAGCCACACTGTTTAACATGTCTAATTCTAATATAAAAAGTTAGGAAAGTCACAGTAAGGCAAAATAAAAATATCTATTAGACCAAGTGCGTACATCATTATTAGCTGGGCAAAAACATGACCTACATTTCAACTCTGTGATTACTAATTCTGGTTTAGTTTACTCTAAATATATCTTAAAATGACAAGTAGGAACTAAGAGCAATATAAACATAACTCAAGGTCACAAATTATTCTGCAAACAGATAGAAAGTAAAAATTGACTGCATATGCATAGTAGGCTTCATAAGGATTTCCAAATGTATCTCTGTTAACACTTTCATAGATTTAAAAATCTTCCCTTTAGTAAGAATAAAATTTAAAAAAAAAAAAAATAGAAGTACAACCTTAGTAGAAAATGTAATTTAAAACCCTTCTCAACTGTCTTTCTGATAATTTGTCAACATTGGCCTAACTTAACAGAAGTAAAATTACATGTTTGTTGTGTTACCATCACTCACTATATTTTTAAAGAATCATAATTTCAAAGTTTTCCTTAGAGTAATAGATTATATGAGGTCTGTGTGGAAAAAGAAATCTAGACATAAATGCCTGTATTTTTCATATTACATGGCTGGATACTTTCCAGACAGCTCTCATATACTAGAAAATTATTATTATATATAATTTTATTTTGACCAAAAGGTATGTATTTTAACAACTTGGTTAACCCTACAGATACATTTGTTTCATCTTACTGTGTACAAGAATAAATAAGACAACTGCTGTTCCTAGAAACCTTATAAAAAGCTCAGAGAGAAAGACAAGTTAGCAACTAATTATATGTCAAAAATTCAAAAGTATTTTTTAAAAAAGAGGTACATGTTAAGCTGTTATCTACAAGACAAGGAACAAGAAGTGCTGGAGAGATGTGGAGAAAAAGGAACTCTTCGCACACTGCTGGTGGGAATGTAAATTGGTACAACCGCTATGGAGGTTCCTCAAAAAATTGGGAATGAAGTTACCATACGACCCAGCAAGCCCCTTGCTGGGGATCTACCCAAAAAACTTGAAAACTTTAGTCCGCACAGACTTATGTACCCCAATGTTCACTACAGCGCTGTTCACAGTGGCCAAGACATGGAAACAACCAAATGCCGTCCCATGGATGACTGGATAAAGAAGTTGTGGTACATACACACAATGGAATATTACTCAACTATAAGAAAAGATGAAATATTGCCATTTGCGACAAAACGGATGAACCTGGAGATCATCATGCAAAGCGAAATAAGTCAGACAGAAAAAACCAAGAACTGTATGACTTTGCTCATATGTGGAATATAAAACTGAAAGCAATAAACAAACAAACAAATTCATGGACACAATCAATAGTTTGAGTTATTTGGGAATAAGAAAGAAAAGAGTGGAAAAAGAGGGAGGAGGTGACAAATATATAGTGATGGAAAGAGAATTCTGGGTGGTGAACATACAATACAACAAAAAGATGATGCACTGTAGAATTGTACACCTGGGACCTATGTAACTCTTGATAACCAATGTCACCCCAATAAGTCTAACAATAAAAACATTTTTATAAAAAAATAAAAAAAAATCTGATGACAGTGCCTTAACCCAAAATAAATAAATAAATAAATAGGTAGATAGATAGATAGATAAATAAAAATAACAACTGGAGAAGAACTTAAAAAAAAGAAATACATTGGGAATTAAATTAAAAAGTGAGACCTTTATCAATCATTAAAAAAAAAAAAAGAGGTACAGGTAGGATGCTGGAGAAAAGAACTAAACATTCAACAATTATTTATGAACTATATACTCTATCACAAATGTCACACTAAGAATACAGTGGTAAACAAGAAAAGGCATCTCTGCTCTCCTTATAGCTAAGAGAGGCACTGAACAAGTCAATTTAAGGAAAGTCCAATAGTCCCCCCTTATCCATAGGGGATATGTTCTAAAATGCCCAGTGGATGCCTAAAGCTGCAGGTAGTACCAAACCCTATATATCCTATGGTTTTTCCTATATACATATACACCTATTATAGAGTTTAATTTATAAATTAGGCAATCCCACAGATAGAAGATTAATTCTTACTTTATCAGGGGTGTCCAATCTTTTGCCTTCCCTGGGTCACATTGGAAGATGAACTGTCTTGGGCCATACATAAAACATGCTTCCACTAATGATAGCTGATGAGCTTTAAAAAAAAAAAAAAACAAAAAACTGCAAAAAAAAAAAAAAACTGCAAAAAACAAGATCTCATGTTTTAAGAAAGTTTACAAATTTGTGTTGGGCCGCATTCAAAGCCATCCTGGGCCACATGCAGCCCACAGGCCAGACAAGCCTGCTTTAGATCTTAGCAACCTCAGCATATGATTCTTCTTTTCTTATTCAAGTCGAGAACTTTTTCACTTGAAGGAAGACTAACTTATATGACTTCTCGAAGGCATATCCAGACTACCAGCATCACTACTCTTGCACTGTGGGGCTATTACTGAGTAAAAATAAGGGCTATTTGAACACAAGTACTATGATACTGCAACAGTCAATCTAAGAACCGAGATGACTACTAAAGGACTAACTGATGGGGAGCTGTATAGTGTGGAAATGCTGGACAAAGGCATGATTCAGATGGAGCAGGACAGTGCAAGATTTCATCACGCTACTCAGAATGGCATGCAATTTAAAACTTATGAATTGTTTATTTCCAGAATTTTCCATTTAATATTTTCAGACCACAGATGACCACAGGTAACTGCAACTGGAATGCAAAACCATGGATAAGGGGATCTACCGTATTACTAAAAGGAAAGTCAAGAAAAGCACAGTGCAATACATTCTGTCCAGAAGGACTAAGGAAAACTTAAAGGAATTGTTGATAACTGAATTGAGTATTAAACACTGAAAAGTATTTCAATAAGCAGAGGAGGACCAAGAAGCTATTTGTTCTAGTAAATATATTAGTGAGAAAGTAGTTACACTGGTGTGGAGGGGGAAGAAACCAAACCAAATGAATAAAATGACAATATAAAGAAGCAGAACCAACAAACACACTACCATCAAAAATTAGAAGGGAAAAGGGAATAGAAGAGCTTTTGCGTATTTGTTTTAAAACTCAATGAAAGGGAGAATAAAAGCCTTATAAAGAGTAAACAAGAGTTCTGTCCTTCCTACAGCAAATCCTTTATCTGAACAATGTGGGACTCATGGAAGAGTTCTCTAATACAGAACTATTCAGATTGCAAAAACTATCCATTTAAAACCATACAATTAGAATAAGTTTATGGAATTATCCCTATTTCAGTCCAGAATACTCATTGCTTTAAAAGAAAAATGAATCAGAACTAAATTTTTAGGCCCACAATGAAAAGGCTACTAGTACCATAAAATGTATCACTAATTTAGGATTTAATCTTGAGACTAAAACAATATAAGCAAAATCTCCATATCATTCCTTGAACTTTCAAAGAAAAACCAGTACCATTTAAACATCTGATCATTTAAAGTAAAATACACAACTTATCTCACAGGTAGTGACTAGGATAACTCAGAAAAGGCTTAACCATAAGAAACATAATGCTCCCTGCTCCCTGGAAACCACTCTACTGAGTAGCAATAGAGGATCAAAATATGGTCTATCAATCATTCCAAACATTTCTCCAAACTGTTACGCTAATTTTGTGAAGCCCTACTTTCATCTTCATGAGCTGACTAAGCTAGTGTTGACTATGGTCAAAACATAGAAACTTATTCTCATGAACGCATGCAGTCTAATCCTCTTCTGCAAATTTTAGTTACCAGGCATTATCAGGGCCACTGCACCTTTTACTTTTTGATATTAAAAGCTGTGAAAAATATGAGATCCTTCATCAAGTATAAATGATCATATTTAGAGTAACATTAAGTATCCTAAATCCTAGGACTTCTCTGAATTGCCCAATATGTCTGCAGGCCCTCTCATGCAACCACCACTCAGTATGATCTATCAGAATACAAATTAATGTGAACAAGCATGAGAATACTCTGAAGTAAATCTCTGTATTCTGATATGGAAATGTGTTCATGAGATACTGTTAAATAAAAAAATTATTGCAGAATAGTAATTATAATTTCATTTGTATAAAAAAATGTACACATTTGCATAGAGGTATGCTTAGAAAATGGGGGGATGTATATCAAAAGATTAATAGTAACTACAAGTGGAAAGGATGAAGAGCATAAGGATAATGAAAGGGACTTTCTGTACACGTGCACGCACACGCACGTGTACACACACACAAACACACACACCTCTGTGTATGATTGTGTATAGATTTTGTACAATAAAAATCCCACTAAAAAAAAGTAACCAAGACAAGGTACTAATAAGATTAGTCTGATGAGGAAAATAATCACCTAATTTTATGTATGTTGAGAACTCTCTAATGCACATTTGCCCTCCAATCTATAAAGACAACTGTCACTTGTATTACTCATAAAGCTACTATACATAAAAATACAACTTTGTTCCTTCTTAGTCACCTTTGCTATATTAAAGACATCTGTATTTCCTTAGTTTACATTTATTCCCTTCCACATTACACAACAGTAAATCTTAACATTATCAACCATCAGCATTATTTATTGTTCAATGATGTATAAAGCAATATACATGTATAAAGCCCAGGTTGTAGGATACAAAAAAAAACAAAAAAAAACAAAAAAAAAAAAACAAAAACCTGCCAACAGGCCTTACAAACAAGGCAGAGAGACAAGATGATTTTAGGTTAATATACAGGTATATCAAGTGGTTGTCTTTTTTCTTCCTTTCAGACTTAACGCTGAGAGATTTTTTTCAAACGTGAAAAGTCCTTCATATGGGCTGACAGTTGGCCCACAGTAAAAAGAAAAAATGTTTAAAGAAAAACTAAGTCCAACATGCAAGTACACAGTAAGGTTTGTAGTAAGAACTATCTTAAATGACTTAACTGATAACAAAGCCTCTGAATACCAATTATTTACTGAAATGTCTAAGAGTTCACCTTTATATTCTGACACAAAACAAATTTTAACTCCCATTATCATTTTAAAATTTGTTCTAGGTCAAAATTCATGTTTTTAAATAAAATATAATTTTATAAGCTGCATTTGTATAATAATAGTTTGTAATGAAATCTGCAGTACAATTATTATGTGATATTTATAAAAATACCCAGGAGAATACTGCCCAGGATAAGGTCTTAAACATTTACACTTGATCTTAGCCAAAAGGCCGAGAAGCAATGGGGTCTTAAACATTTAGAAAGACTTACCTCATCACAGTCTCCTTCAACCATGGCATATATAGCTTTCTTAACCAAGTTAGTACCTAGAACACAGATCTGAGTATTAGTGAAGGAAAACTGTAGTTAGTTTCTTAAATGTATCTAAATTATACCATCATAAGAGGCACAGGAATGTCAAATGCTGAGTTTTACCTGGACTGCAAATACACAAATTATCTCAAATTAAGTGAGAAAATTCTTAGATTTAAACTGAGATACCAATAGAACCTACAAATAGCAATGTTTCCTCTTAAAAGACCTATCTCCGCCTATATTCCTTTTTCTCAGGTGTAATTATTTGCTTCAAGCAGAAGTTCGTGCTATTTTGTTTGAAGGTAAGAGAAAGGGGGAAAAAGAAAAAGGCAAGATATAGTATGACCAGAGCAACCCAGAACTCCTTGAGCTGGCCAGAACTCACTGAATGAGCTTGAACCAATCTTGCCAAAGATCACACAAAAACAGCTATGGTAATGTTTATTTGGGGACGAGTGGGTTAGGGAGGGGAGAAAGGGGAGTGGGTGGGAGAGGAGGGGGGAAGCTAAGTATAAGGTGATGGAAAGAGAAGTCACATTAGGTGGTGAACTTATTATACATCAAGTTGACAATGCACTGTAGAATTGTATGCCTGAAACCTATGTAATCCTTGCTAACAGATGTCACCCCAATAAGTCTAACAATAAAAATGAATTAAAAAAAAACAAACCCAAAAAAAAACAGCTATGGCTCAGAATGGGCCAAGACACTGGGTTTGTTCCTACAAACCTTATAGTGAGCCTGGGCATTGAAGTCCAGCACTCCCCAATTATGTCAGTGGTGTGTCTGGAAATGTCTAGCAAAATGAATCCCAGTTTAGGGTCAGATATATTTGTTACATTAAAGAGAAAATGACTGCCAAATGCAATTTTAAGAAAGAAATCCAAATTTTATAAGAAATCTGTTAAGTCCTACATGCACATGAACAAGCACATATTACATGGGCCAAACAAGATGTCAAAATTTCTGCCCTGTGAACTAGCCAGACAATTGCCTATCTATCATTTGCTATGAGTCATTATTAGCTCTTTTTATTACATCAAAGACTCAAACTTGGCTATTTATAACAAGCCTGATTCATTAAAAACCTCAGTGTTAAAGTATACACTACTGTAAGAAAAGTGGGTTACACCTAATGTATTAAATAAATTTCTTCATAGTAATTTCTCTTGATATCTAAAACTGTATGAAACAATCTTAAATTGGACAATAACACTAATAGTTATTTTAAAAAACACTGGGGAGTTCCCTGGTGCTGTAGTGGCTAGGCTTTGGTGCTCTCAACGCTGCAGCCTGGGTTCGATTCCCAGCCAGGGAAATACCCACATAAAAAAAAAATTTTTTTTTTAATAATAATAATAATAAAACACTACAAGTGACAAAACTGCTAATAATTAAATATTGGTACAGGCATCAAATCTTTCATGAATACTTACTTAGCTTCAGTACATCCCAGAATTTGACCTGCTCAACAAGTGCTTGTCTACGTGATCCTCATCTTGAATAAAAGCCAGTAGGTCCTAGACACTAGGACAGTGGTTCTTAACCAGGCTTAAGCACAGTCACCTGGGAAAGCGTCAGCCCTACTTCCAACAGGACAAACAAGATTCTCAAGGGGAGGGGCCTAAGTACTTGTTTTTTAAACCACCCAGATGACTCTAATGACCATTATAGGATTAAATGAAAATGCCAGGAATGGTACACCCAAGAAAGAGACGAATTTGGGAATAGTAAGAATTCTTTCTCCCTGTCCTCCCTGAATTGCTAATATAATGTTTGATAATTAGTACTAAATAATGGTAACAATGTCTCCAATAATTTTGCCTTGATTGAGGACCACTTAACCCAAGTAAAGACAGTTGTTTGAGGGCTGTGATCAAGTGCCCTAAAAACACTATTAAAAACTGCAGTAGTATAATGCAAAGCATTTCAAATATGATAAAAAAAAAATTGATGGTAAAAAGTGATCACCTGCCACTTATTAGAAAGATAATCTCTCAAACAATTAAAACATTCATTTAAAAATCCATTTTAACAACATTTTGGAAATATTTGGAAATAAAAACAGCTTAATTTTCTCCCCTTGGCTTCATGCTCATTTCTATATATTTAAAGTTTTTTGCTTCAAAAAACAAAAAAGAAAATAACTTATGCATTCTTTTTGTGACATAATATTTTTCTTACCAATGCCATTTCTCCTGTATTTGGAATCCACGGCTAACATGGCTATATAACCTCTGCGGAACATCTTTTTGTGCATATCCAACTTGCAAACGATGGCACCTACACACTCCTCCCCTACCATGGCCTTAAAAATAAACAAACAGTTATAAAGAACACATTGCCATCAGGTACTATACAATCACCCAGGGAAACAGCAACCAACCACTGGTCAGCATTTTTGACGGAGGAAGAAATAATGAGAATTCTAGCGAGAGCGCAGATGTTTCAGAAATCTAAATCCCAGAGCTCCTTCAAATGTTCTAGTTTTGGGGGGGGTTCCCTGGTAGTGTAGTGGATAGGCTTCGGCGCTCTCACCATTGCAACCTGGGTTCAATCCTGGCTCAGGGAACCAACCAACAACAACAACAAAAAGTTCTACTTTTAAAATCTTTCAACATTCTTTAGAACATGAATTTCTTATGCTTATTACACCAAAGGATAGGGGAAAAAACCAGATTTCCACAAAGTAAACTTTCGAGTACTTTATAAGAGGTTTATAATTGTAACTGTTTGCAATAAAGACCTACATGTTTAAGGTTTAGGAATGGGGGGAATATGTGAAAATAACTTTTTAAAGAAAAAAATCTATTCATTAGGATATGATAAAATATTGTGATACTTATCAGCAGAGTAGTATAAATTTAATTATAATAAAGCTTTAGTAAAAAGCAGATATGACACAATATTTATATTTGAACAACAGAATTAGATTTTGATCAGAAAAAAAAATGTAAAAGGTTTTCAGGAAAAAAGATTGTTTTAAAGGTATTACCCAAGGGGTTTTTGTTATGGAGGTACTATCAAGATTAGATATACATGATGGTCTCATTTTTAGGACACTCCTGACAGTATCATTGTCATAAAGGTCATAGAATATCAGAACTCAAAATCAGAGCTTCTATGATTTTACAGAGCTTTCATTTTTAATAAAAATGTACAATTTCCCAGTGTTAAAGGTTATATGTTAAATAAATAATAATCCTCCCCCATTTTAAGATTTTCAATGTCACCATTGAAAATTTTTCCAAAAACTCCCTTACTGATAAAAAGTTGATAATATTGTATTCTACTTAGTATAAATAGAGCAAACAGTTCCAATTGTAATGTGTCAGCCAGAAATACTTGTTTGCTATAAAGAGCCCTGATTTAAAAATATTTGAAGATTTCAAATTATTGCTTAATAAAATTAACTTTTCAGAAGATACTATTTCAACATTTCCATTAAAACAGAAATGGTTTTAAAAATTAAAAAGCCCAATTTATACTTAATACCATTTTAAATTTTTTGGGAGATTGTTTTTAGTCTGTCATTCTATAAATGGATTAAAAAGCCTTTTTTTTTTTTTTTAACTGGAGAAACCTTTTACTCATAATTCTAGTCCATTTCATGCAAACCTAAATTAGCTCAGAAAAATCCTTTTGTAGAGATATTAAATTCAACTCTCCACACTCATTCATTTGTTTTATAACAAAGTAAAATAACTATTTTGGGGCAATATATCTCTAAAATTGTTACTTCCATTTTTATTCATGATAAAGCAATCTGGTTCTTTCAAAATTCTTTTGAAAACTAAGATTTCTTTCTGTATTAAGACATGAAATATACACGAAAGTTGCTTAGTTGAACAACTCTGTCAGTATTTTCTGATTTGAAAAGAAATCACTTCAAATATGTGTCTGTGTGTGTGTGCATGCATCACAGACCAAATGGTACATTAAAAAAAAAAAAAACTTTGGGGAGTTCCCTGATGGTGTAGTGGCTTAAGGCTTTGGCGCTGGCGCTGTCAGGGCTGCAGCCTGGGTTCTATTCCCAGCCAGGGGCTACCCACATACCAAAAAGCAAAAAAAAAACAAAAAAAAAAACAAAAAAAAAACTTTGACCTGAACTCATAAGGTACAGAAAATGAAAATATACATAAATGTATAATACAAAACTTTAGGACAGCTACACTTGACAGTTAAGAAACCATCCAAAAATCAAACCGCTAGATACAAACTGGACAATACTTTCAAATTGGATAGGAATTTCAAATAGATCTTTGTCCTTTGATGGAGGACCAAACAAAATATATTAATTCCACCTTGGACTAGATTGATTTCTTCCTAATTAAGAATTTGTAGGAGCAAGAATCAAGTGGTACACATCATTAAAAAAATAAAAGCCCAATATATGATACATTATTAAGATGTTGGTAGCAAGGAAAGCCAATGTTGTATTTTTTCCTGATAAATTGATGATGAATGTACACTTACATGAATCACTAAATTGTTGTCAATTTTTCCATATAAAAGCTTCTACACATGCATTTGAAACTCACGGTATTCAACATCTTTTTCAAGGATAGGAACTGAAAAATTCCTGGCAAGAGTAAGACTTTAACTCTACCAGGCCAAAGGCTTGCCAATCTATCAAACTTTAAAAACATAAATTGTATGAAATGGATTCCCAAATTCCAGAACACTACAAATAGGAAAGAAATGTTTCCAGAGGAAGTCAAAAAGTTAAATTTAGAATAAACAGAAGTATTAAACATCATTGGTAGTAAGCTGAAGAAGTTTAAAAAGGTACCAACAAATGAAAATTCCAAGAACTTAAAAGAAGGAGCAATAAATTAGTTAAGTACAGAGTAACTGACAGTAATTCCCATTGTGTAATACTTTACTTTCATCTGTTACAATTACTAGAATTACTAGGAAGAATCTTAAGAAACTACCTTTTTTTTGGTCAAATATGGTCAAGTACTGACAATTGTCTAAAGTTCAACCTCATATATTCTATTTGATCCATTATAGGTTACTCATAAATACCAGGAACGTTTTGGAGGTTTCTATAATCTCTTACGATTGATGTTTGTAAGGACAATTGTCCATTCATGGTGAAGCACAATTTGGTGACATAATGATCTTCGTGGAATGGGTCAACACTGTGTCTCTCTTTTTTTAGGTTCTTGTTTTGATGAGAGGACAGACTGAGTTCTAGCTTTACCTTTCTGCCACTAAATATCCAGAGACTTAAACATGTTAAGTCACGCTGGTCCTTTGTTTTCATTAAAAAAAAATTAAGTTGAGCTAGGATCCTTTACAGTTCTAAAATTGTATGATTTAAAATAAATATACATATTTGTTTAAACTAGGTCTTATGGGAAATTCAAATTTTTTAAATCCAATATAGGCCCCAGTCCTACATGACCTTTGATTGTTTAGATATTGTTTTATGTTCAATAATACTAGATTCATACCTAGACAAGTAAATCTTGTAAGTCAACCACTTGTGCATATCTCAATTTCTAGATATTCCGAATTTAATGTTAAATAAACTGACTGTTAAGGGCTAAAGTACAGATTAGCTGGTGAACTGGGAGGAGTCTATGCAAAATCAAAAGTAAAGTTAACTAAGTTTATCAGAGTCTAAAATGGCAGACAAGTTGAGAGAGGCCTAGGTAATATGAGAAGTCAAAAGTTAACTAAATATCATATACACAACTACTTTCTGAAATTAACAGAAATACATACAAGGGTTGTCCGGAGAAAATCGAGTCATAAATGTCTCTATGTTTCATATTACACGGGTGGATACTTTCTGGACAGCCCTCCTATACTACCTGTATTTCAATTTAAAATGTGACTCAGCTGTATGCTTCTGTGTGTTAAGTTACAATTAAATCAATCTACAATTTTTTTAGCAATTACAACATTCGAAATGACTTATAATCATGCCAAAAATCATTTCCCCAAACTCATTGACACAGTCATGTCTTAGAACTTCTATTTTGAAACATGCTTAAAATCCTGTAAGAGCAGTTTTGTAGAATATAAAATAGTTCCCATTATTTAAACATACTAACATGAAGTTTAGCAAAATGAACACAGAAAACAGAACTACCATTATATAAAATACTGAAGTTATATTTTCAGATTACCATTAAGATATAAAATCAAAAAAGATGGATTTCTAAAGTATTGGCAAAATGTCTTGCAAGGAATTACCAACAAGTGAAACTAAATCAATGCTAAACAATAAATAACAATAGTGGCTTTTCCCTTCACATATCATAAAATACTCCTTAAAAGCATGTTTCCCTCAGTAAAATTCATTAGAAACAACAGGCTTGTGAATACATTAAACAAAGCATATACATGCAGTAAATATTTAAAAAGTTTCAAATGAACTGAAACTGATCAATATAATTGGGAAGAAAGTATTGGTACTGCCAAGTACTACCAAACTTTAAAATTATTCAGCTTATTTGATAGCCAAATCTTCTTTGCTTACATGTTAAAATATTTTTGTCAATTATGCTTCACACAAGCCAGTGTTACTACTAGTATTTATGCGTATCTATGATCAGTTTCTTTAAAAAATTAATTAGTAACAATTTCACTCAGTTTCCTACATTTCACAAAAGGGTATTTTGTTAAAATTTCAGGAGTCTTTCAGCCTCAGAAGTGTTAGTAGCGCCTTCCACAATCGAGCACCAGAAAGCAGGCTGACTACAATTGTTAACTGTCCTGCTGAAGTAAAAGGAAACAATCTCCATAATTACAGAACATGCCTGTGAGATTCAATTCTCCAATGTGGCCACCTTAAGTTTACTGACAATCATGTACACCAAAACTCGTTTATGCATACACTCTTCCCTGATTATGGCTGTAATTGAGAGATTAATAAGGCCTGCATCCTAACAGAACCCTGTTCAAATTAAATTATTGCCAAGTGCTCTGAGGACGAGGGAGGGTAATTAAAGACTGTTAAACATTATAATAAGCTAATGTAAACAGGATACAAGACCCCCAACGTGCAACGTACAGGCTTGTTGAATACACATCAGTATCAGGTTACCCCGGATCACGAAGTCTTACCTTCAGAAGTTTCATGACATAACTAGACTTTCCATCAAGTCACGTCCTATGAAATGCAGAAGGAAAGATCCACTGCCACTCTCAGCCCTCACTCCCTGCCCCGCACGGCCTGGATCTCTCTGCTAGGCTCACCCTCTTTTCATTCCATCCACTTACCAAGAAGCACAGCTGCGGCCAGTTGTGGATAAAATATCTATAGGTATAAATGGAGTAGGGTTCAGACAGATCTTTGGTGATCAGTCTCATGATATCGGGCATTTGCAGCTCGGATTCATAGCGGACGTAACGTATCGTCCGATCCTCCCCGGGCTCAACCTCCCTGCCCGGGGGGCTCCTTAACCGGCAGCCGGCGCTCAGAGACGCGGACAGCAGCCGCACCTGCTCGTCCTCCTCCTGCTCCGGGCCCTCCGCCAGTCCATTGCGGGCCGCCGCTGCCTCCGCGGGGCTGGGGCGCGCAGTTCTGGAATTGGGGAGGCAGTGAGGGGGGCTCTCGCCCGAGCGCACCCCGGCTCCTTTTGTTGCAGTCGCTCTGGGACCCCCGTCGGGGGTGGCCGCCTCCGCCGTGCTCAAAACCTTGCTCTTGAGGGAGGCGGCCGCCCGGAGGTGCCGCAGTTCGGGGCTGATCAATCCGTTGAGCTGCTGCTGCTCCTGCGGCGGCGGAGGGCACCGGAGGCACGGATGCCCCTTGGCCGCCGCCGCCGCCTCGCCGCCCGCCGGACTCCTGCCGCCGCCGCCGCCGCCGCCTTCGTGCTCCTCGTCGTCCTCCTCGTCCTCGCTGCAGCAGGCGAGGGCGGCCCCCGCCGGGAACGGACAGCGGGGCTCGGCCGCCGCGGGGGCCGAAGGTGCTGGTGGTGGGAGGAGGCTGCTAGGCCCAGGCGGTACCTCCGCCATCCTAGAGGCAACACAAACCGAGAGGGGAGGCCATAAGCCCCGGCCGACGAGCGCGGAGCAAAGGGGGCGACGGGCGGGGGGCGGCGGAGGTGGGGGGAACAAAGGCAGAAACCGTCCCTCACGGAGGTACCCCCCCAATTCCGCGGCTTCCCCCCCTCACGCTCTTCAGCGCCGCCCAGCTGCTCAGCCGGCCACCGTCCCCGTCCGCCCGGGCCCATCCGCCAGCCCTGTCACCGCGGCCCCTCCCCGCCCCCTCCGCGCCACTCACCCCGCACAGGTCCCCGCCGCCACAGCCGCCACTCTCCCTCCTCAGGCGCCGCCGCCGCCTCCTTCGCAGCCGCGGCCGCCTCACCGCCAAGGTTCACACTCAGCTGCCGTCGCCGTAAAGCGCCTCGGCTGTTACCCCGGGTAAAGTTTCCTGGGCCTGGCTTTACGACACTTCCCTGCCTGCCGGCTGCCGGGGCCAAGGGAAAGGGGCGTGGAGGGAGGTGACCTGGGGAGGGGCGGGGACGAAGGTGTCTCCCGCGGGCTTCGGGGCCGGCGCGCGCTTATGGGTGGGGCTGTGGGGCGGGGAAGTTGCTGAGGGCTTTGGAGTCGCCGGCTCCCAACCCATCTCCTCGGCTCTGGGGTTCCTCAGCCCCCGGAGCTTGTAACGCGGGGCCGGGAAGGGCTGGGCCCGAAGGGCTCCCCCCCTGTTGCAAGCCCTCCGCCTCCACGGAGCTGCCGCGAAGCCCGCCCGCTTCTGGCCTGCCACCCGGCCACATACTAGACTCCTAAAAATGCATTTCCTTAGCTGTACGTCATTTAACATCTGCCCTGAGCGGGGTGGGGGAAAGGGGCGGCTACCTGAGTCCCTTACAATGGAGCAAGTCTGGGTAGAAAATGGAAAAGAAGAGGAAGATAAAATGTAAATTAAGTTTAATCAGCCTTTGCCCCTTTAAGGCAGAAGAAGGTGGACAGTCCTTTTCCTCCCTCCTTAACCCTTCACCCGCCCAGGAAAACCGGAGGTAAATGTGATTTAACAGGTGTTGGGAAGCACGCCTGGGAGAGAGGGAGCATGGGAGAGAGTGACAAAAAAATAAAAAATAAAAGCACATTCCTAAACTTGTGACGCGCACTGCAACAGGGCGGGAAGCTCCGGTAGAGAGGCGTCCCGACTTCCCTTCCCACGCTCTCCACCAGTGGTCTGCCTGCCTAACGGAGGCAGAAGGCAGGGACCGCGGGCAACACGCACTCTTTTCCCTAGTTCGCAGCCCCTGATTTTCAGATTTGTTCTCATTGGAATGCAGGTTGTGTAACTCAACACCGCACGGAGCAAGTTAACTTTTTTACGCAACTGGTTTGTAGAGCTGGTCAGGTGTGCAGCAGATGGATGTTTTCAGGGATACAATTCTATCACTGATTATGTTTGCAAGTTTTCTCCCATCATCTAAACTCTGTAAAAAATGGTATGGACTGAGCAGAGCTGTTTAGATACAATTGTTAGTGTCCTTGTCACTAAAGATATTGAGGAAAAATTTACTTACAGTGATAAGAATAAAATGTGTTACTATGTGTCAGGCACAGCTCTAAGTATTAACTCATGTATAGGTTCTTACAGAAGTACGTTCGTGCACAGATAGACATGTAAAAGCTTATTTATTTCATCCTTGCTTATAATAGGAAAAAATAATTCCAAACCACCCATTAGCTATCGGTATAGGGATGACTAAATAAACATGATACATAAACACTATAGAGTATTACTGTTAATTGTTATTGTTTAGAACATTGAAGTAGATGTATAGGTATTATTGGTATAAAACAACCATTCATTATGCTCACAGATTCTGTGGATCAGGAATTCAGAGCACAGCAGGGTTCACTTTTCTCCGTTTCATTATGCATGGAGCCTCAAGTAGAACACTTGGAGGCTGAGGACTGGCATCATCTGAAAACTTTCACTCTCATGTTGGCTGGAGGTTGCAGGAGGGAGATCTCAGTTTCATTCCGTGGTCTTAGACCTCTCTATGGTTGTTTCTTAGTATGGACTGGTTTGCACTTCCTCATCACCATGCGATGGCTGGGTTCCAAGGACAAACAGAGAGAGGTTACTTTTATGACCTAGCCTTAGAAGTCATACAGTGTCACTTGAATTCTGCTGTGTTCTGTTTATCAGGCCTTTACAAAAGTTTCATTCAGGTTCCAGGGGAAGGGAAATAGACCCTACCCCTTGATGGGGAGAGGCAAGTTTCTTAAAGAGCATGTGGGACCAGAAATACTGCTGTGGCCATTTTTGGAAAATACAAGTTGTCACAGGTGCTTACATTAAAAGACCTCTTAAACACCTTAAGGAGGTAAAATAAATGAGATGCATAAGTACAGTGTGATCCCACTTGGGGTTTTAAAAAAGTACAAAACAAAACCATATTTCTGAATGTTCATACATTGTTTAAAGATACATACTTTTCAAATGACATAGTTTCTAAGTGTAATGTGGGTGTTCAGCCAAAGAAACAATTATCTGTTCATGTCATGCAGGAAAAACTGGCCAGAAGGCCCCACTCCATTCCCTAAGATGTTTTTAAGGGTAATTCTTACTTAGAAAAATGTCTGTCATTCATTAACTGTGGAATACAATCCTCTCGTAAAAAAGATGTGACGCTATTGTAATGAATGAGTGGTGGCAAGTCTTCATGTTCTTTTCATATTGTAACTTGGCATTAAGCTTTCTTACACTGAGGGGCTAACCTGATGTTGTCTCAAAGTTATTTTCAGAAAGGTGAAGGTGTTAGAGACCTCCCTGAGGTCAGGGACTGAGTCTTATTCACTTCGTATTTACATATCTTACACATATGAGGGGACTTGTTTAGTTTTTTCACAGAATTGTACTATTTTCTCATTCAGAAATCCACAATGTTTATAATTGAACAAAGAAAATTATGGCCTTCTTACTAATTAATAAGCTAAAAAGATTTCTGATATCTAACCTCCAGTGACTCCACTTTATGTCTCAGTATTAAAATCTCAATAATGACCTTCCAAGTGAGATGACTTCTCTAATAAATCTATCCTATACTTATGAAATCTTTTCTTTTTTACTCATGTTTTTGAGTAATATGCTGATATAAATGGTAGCATAAATTTAGGAATAGAAATGGAATTAGTTCATTCTCATGATTTACACATAGTTACCTATTATGAGACTGAAAAGACAACTATCTCTATGAGGAATGACTTCATAGGAAGGAATGGACCCCAGAGCAGGGGAAATGAAATGAAACCAATGACATTCTTCCATCTGAATAATTGGTACTTTTATTGCTTCGTGATATCCTATGATGCCATAATCACCTTTTTACTATTGTCTTTGTTCTCTTTGGAACAACAACAGGACCCACCTTAAGGTTTTGGGGAGGAAAAACTCATTAAATCAATTAAAATAACCAATAGCAATTTCAAAACGACATCCTAAAGCAACTTCCTGAAGTTAGCTTGGGAGGAGAAAAGTTCCTTTCTAAACTTTCTAACAGCTAGGCATTTTTCTCTTATTCAGTAGGTTTAGAGGAGAAACCTAAGCTGTGCACGTACCTGAAAGGTAGCTGGGAATGAGGACATGAATACTGGAGAGATGCTTTAAGTTCCACTGGGTCAGAAGGACAACATATTTATTATGTGCCATAGGCCCATATACTGAATAATGTAAATATTTATGTAGTTTTATTTTACATGCCATATGGTTCTTAATCCTACTAATCCTATCTATTGTGAATGTGAGTGTCCTTAACTTTGTTTTATCCTAGATGAGAGAAAGGGCATACATCAGATTTGAGGGCTATAGAATTTAATCAAAGGATGAATATTAGTATATTGTTTCATCACCTGTAATCCTGGAACATTGTGAGATTCCCAGGTAAAGTGCTTTCATTAATTTGATTCTTCCCTTTGAATTGGAAGGGGCGTGGGGTGTGTGTGTGGGGGGGTTGTTGACAGCTCTTTAACCTTCCTTCCCTTTGAGAACAGTGTTTGGCAGTCCCAATTGTAGGCACAGATTTTGTTGTGGAACTGAGGCCTCCGGAGAGAATGAGGCACCGGTAGGAGCTATGATGAAATGGTCCTCATTTCCAGTACTTTAACCTCATATTTACATACTTTCATAACCTGCCCAAAGGCATGGATGGCTGATTCTCAGGTCTCCACCTGGGCCAGTCAGAGGTGCTGGAGAAAATCATGTATTCCTACATGCAAAAGACATTGAAAAGTTTTCATCTCCAACTTAGCTAAGACCTCAGCTGTCAGGACTGTAGAATTATTTTATCTGTCTTCCAGGCTCGCTCTATCCCACAGAGTATTCTGGACCATTCCTTGCTTCACACTGCCCCTCGCGGCAGATGACCTTGCCTTCGCATCAGTTAAGAACACTGAGCTATTCTGTAGTTGCACTCTCTACTCCCAGCCCCCATACCTGTAAACGCACCTACGTCTGCCGTACACTTACCTCTGCCCACCCCACCCCCGCCCCGAGTCTTGGAGGCGGGCCGAGGGTCTGACTCCTGGACACTAGCGCCTCCCTCTGCCGGGGGCTTGATGCCGGCTCTCAGTCTTCTTTGGGACCTGCCCCATCATTGTTTCTCTTGCTTGAATTTTCAACAGAGCTTGTGAATATGCTCCATCTGGAAACTTCTGCTACCACCCTTTCTCCCTCTGTTTCCCGTCATAGGGAAATAGCAACAGGTAACCATGGTTTCCACTCAGGAAGGAGCACGTTCGCGCGCTCCAGCCAAATGGCTGGCTTCCACCTTAGCCCTTCCACTAACACTTCTCTTGCAAAAGTCACTCATTATGTCCCAAGGAGTGTACCCATTAGACTCTTTTCAACTTTCACGTCACTTTATTCTTCTATGGCACTTGATTCTGCTGTGCTCTCCTGAAGCGCCTCCCTCATACCACTCCCTTCTGGCGGCCTCCTCTGAGCACTAATTCTCAGTGCTTCTTGATGACCGTCGCCTGTAATCATAACGTAGTAGCCAGCGTTTATTGTGGACCTACCGTCCATTAGTATGTTATATGCAGTAGTCCACTTAGTTCTCATAACGACCCTGTGAAATATGCAGTGTGAATTGGTGATTAGAAGCCAGACCAGTTTGGGGTCACCAGCCTATTCCTTAGCCAATCACTAGAAAGGGCCTGGGCTTACTTTTATATTAGGCCGATTTGAGGCTGAGCATGAGATCAGCTTCTTCTGATATGTATGACAGAGTGTGAAGGAATGTCTGTATAATAAAACTGGGGTTGAAATCCTGGCTCTGCCATTTACTAGCTTTGTGTTCTTGGACAATGTAATATCTCTTGGCCTTCAGATTTCTCTTATTGAATCTGGATAATATTACATGCCTCATAGGATTTTACAAGGGTTAAATGAATTGAAACCGATTAGTACAAAACACATAGTAAGCTCTCAGTAAATGTGAGCCAGTCCCCCATCCCACCCATCCATCCCCAGCACTTCTGCCACTGTTGTCCTCATGAAATGAAAACTGGTTATGTCAGTCTCCTGCTTAGACATCTGCAGAGACTCCCCACTGCCTGATAATAGAATGGAAACTTTGGTTAGGGTGTTTTGTCCTAATAACAGAAAAACCAACTCAATCTAGCTTTTAAATACTAAGAAGTGAATTAAATGATGTAAGGACAACCAGAGTCAGGGTGATGCTCAGGACTAGTTGAGTCAATGATAGTGTTGAGAATGTAGGTTTTTTATTCTCTTCTGCTATTCGCAGAGTCTGCTGCATCCTAAAACTGGTTTTCCTCATAGTACTGTATGGCTGCCATAGTGTCTGGGGCTACGTGTTTCCTGATTCATGCCCAGTGAGAAGAAGGAAGAGGCTTTCAGTGACTTATGTGAGTTACTTTCCCAGAAAGCTCTAGCAAACCTCTCTCAGTGTCTCCTTGGATATGCTATTCCTAATTCAGTCACCAGAAAGAGACTAAGTTTACCCCCATTTAGGTTGCCAGGGTCTAAGGGTAGGTGAGCTTCTTTGGAGGCATATGGTATGTGGAGGAAGAGGTGAATACATACTCAATAAAATTAGGTTTCTGTTAGAAGAAGGGGGGGCAGATGCATAGACAAGGTCCTCTTGATGATCTTACCTTGAAGCACAAGTTATTTCTTGTCATTCACAACTTCAACTCAAAGTAGTCAATAAATGATTGTTTTATATATGAATGAATGAACTTTGAACCGAACTACTAGATTATTTCTGGTCTCTGTGTCTGTGCTTATGCTGGTACTGGTCCTTGAAATCGTAAGCCCTACCACTCCTAATCAATCTCGCTCTCTCTGTCTGTCTGTCTGTCTCTCTCTCTCTCTCACACATACACACACACACACACACACACACACACACACACACACACGCACCTCCTCAGCATTTGCAAAAAACCTTTTTCCTGCTGTGTAAGTGCTTCAGATTTCTGTAACAGAACTTGTTTACAGCATTTCTTTGTTCATCTGTGGCTTCTTCTAGAAAGGAAGACTTTTAAAGGTGGGAGTTATGTCTTTTTCCTTTTTTTTTAAACTGGTAAATGCATAATACATTTTTCTGAATGTATGAATCAAAGATTGACCTTGCTCTACACCTTTTCAGATTGTTGATCTCTCTCTCTCCCCGTGTAAATGCCTTAAAACAAGTTTATTTATACAGGACTTCTCATCATTACAAGTGACAAGAAAAGTGTCTTTTCAGGTTCTAAGGGTCTAGTCATGTTTTCTATAGTCTTTTGCTTAAGATTTTTTTGCTTTAAGTGGTCACTTACAGTTGCATTTTTTATTATTAAAAATGAACACTTTGAGGCAATGTTTCCAATGACAATGCAACAGTCTACACGTACATGATTGATTGAATTATTTGAGCTCTAGATCACCACAGCCTGCACAAATGGCTCATCATTGTGGGGACGGAGTCTGGGAAACCAGTCCAGTAAAGAGGCGAGTGATTTTTGTAGGCTTCATTTGAATGTTGCATTAAAACGCAAACTAGGTGAAACCAAATGCTTGTTTTGGTACTTTTTTTTCTGAATGATAAAACATAGAAACAATCAAGACATTAAAAAGCTAGGCTTAGAAAACACAAGGAGGTCCTACAGCAGGCTGGAAGTTAAATGAAATCAGACTATCTCACTCATTCATTCATTCATTCATTCAGTAAACATCTGTTGCTCCCTGTTGGGCATAGAGCCAGGCATAGTGCTGCAGTTCTCATTGGGGGTGTACAGGTCTCTAGTACTAGCATATTTTGATTTGTTACTCATTTTAATATGTGTACAAAACTCTAAAACCTTAAATGTAACATAGTAAGGAAATAAAAAGAACATGGTAACCAAAATATTTGTAATGTTACATTTATACTCCGTAATGGAAGTCTGAGTATCTACAAACTCCCAGCTGCTTTGCAGAGTTCCCATAGGAGAAAGCTTTGAAGTTCAGGGAGTGGCTAATGGTCCCTTTCATCTTCTCAGTCTTTCTGCACTTCAGGGCGCTTTGGAGGAGGGCAGTTTTGCTTATCACTATACCTATTGTTAAGCAAAATAAAAACAACTTCCTAGATCTATTGAGATAGGTGTTGCAGGTGAGGAACTTTCCCAGACTAGCTGTCCCAACAGCTGCTTTTGGCCTGACTACTTCAAGAGGTAATTTCTGCCCAAGTTAGTTTCTCCTAGATCCACTTCAAGTAACTACAGTTAGTTAATTGCCTTTGGTCAATCCTGTATTTTTTTAAGTCATTTTGTTTGTACTTGGCATAATAATATTAGCATTAATTTACTTTCCAAACCATTTCATAGATTTTTCTTTAATAAAATTATCTTCCCTTGAGAAATATACAAAACTCTAAACAATGATATTTGGGAAGTAAAAGTCAAGGTATAGTTTCTAGTATTACAGTTTATAGATTATGGTCTTCTAGCAGCATCTGCATTAAAGGTCATTTCATTATTTTAAGTATAAAATATTTAAAAATATATATGTGCTGTATGAAAAAAATACTGATGTCTGTTTTTAATCTTAAAGTAATTTTTGAAACAACAGCCTACACATAAAGGAATTCATCTTATTATAGAGATTTTTTGATAACTCTTGATGGTTTAACAAAAATTAACACATGCTGATTCTGAAGAGAAGTACTGAAGTTTAAGGAATAAATGATGACCCTCAGAAATCACAATATATTTTTTATGCAGTATATTCCAATCTTTTTATTATGTAATTATGCAATACATATATGTAATATGTACATTTCTTTTTATGTGGGAGATATTAGCTTACTTTGTACATGTAGTTTTGTACTTTCAAAAAACAATATTTATTATTAATAATAGCATTATATTATTTTTACCACATCTTCATATATTATTTATAACTCTTTTATGAATTATAATTTATTTACTCCTCTATTGTTGAATGAAGAGGTCTTCTATTTTTCAAGGGTTAGAAACAACCTGTCAATGTTTCAGAGTTTTTTTTTCCCATGAGGGGCTTGAAAAATTAATATGAAAATTCTCTGGAAATATATACACACATTCACCTAAGGACAAGATTCAGGACTTCAATGCTGAATGAAGAACTCACATCATCCCAGGACCACCAGCGTCAAAACCTGTATCATCTTGATTTTGATACGCACTTGGATCAATTCGAGTGCCTCTTTAAAGAAAGTGTGGGGGAAGTGAAATAAAATCAGACTGTCCCATTCATCCATTCATTCAGTAAACATCCGTTACACCCTGTTGGGCATTGTAAGTACTAAAGTGAGCAGGGCCAACTTAGCCCTCACCTTTTCAGAGAACTTAATACGTGTTGAGAGGGCTATAATAAGGAAAACTAATTCCGATGGGTGCAGCTAGCAGAAGCCACTAAGTTTTCCCAGTGAAGGCTTTTAACCAGAGGCTTGAAAAGTAAGCAGGTTAGATACACAAGAGACAGGTAGGGTCCATGGGGACAGCATACCAGAAGCAAGCCTGGTGAAGATCAGAATGCCTGGAAGGTAGAGTGTGGAAGCAGAAGGGAGACAAGGGAAACAAGCCTAAACCAGGTCATCAAGGGCCCTGCCACCACCTTAAGGGGTGTAGAGTCCCTCCGCAGGGGCACTGGGAATCTGTTGAAGATTTGCTCTTAAAAGATCCCTCTCGCTACAATTGGAAAGCGAATGGAGATGGGAGGTAAGGGAGACAGGGTGTCGCCGAACTGCAGATAGGAAGGCCAGCTCACTGGCTGCGGTCCAGCTGAGGAGGTCCTACAGGAGGCTGGAGGGGAAATTCTGTAACCACTCTTCTTCTCAAGCCATTCATCACATTTAACTTCTGACACTTTTCAACCAACCTAGCACTGTTCAGCATGCAATAAATAGTTACTCTGTTTGCTCTTTTGTATCAGCCAAGTCTGTGCTTCTCTTCTTCCAAAGAATAGTGTTGGGGGGAAAGTATCCACCCTAAGCATCTTCCCCACTCTTTTTGGGATCTCCGCTGTCCATCAGTCCTTGGTCCGGATGCTACGTCCTGAGCTGGTTGCTGCAGTTCTGGTTTTCTGAACTGAAGAGGGCAGTACCTGGATTCTGCCGAGGTACATCGGGACTTTTCCATTATAACAGTAATTTATAGTCTACATAAAAATGTAGCAAATACAGACAAGTGAAAAATAGAGAAAAGAGGCCACTGTAGTGCCACTTCTAGATGACAACCACTATTCATGTTGAGACACTTCATTTTAGTGCTGAATTTTTAAAACTTAACATTGTAACATAGAAAACGTTCATGTTAATTTGAATATGACATTAAAATTTTAATAGTTGCAATAGATTGGAGTGTATGACTGTATTTCAACCTAATTTAACATATGGCCATGTTTAGATTGTTACCGATGTTCATATTGTAGATAATGCTATGATGGGCAGTTTGGCATAAAGTCCTTTGGGTTCTTAGGATTGTTCTCTTGAGATAAATTCCTAGAAATAAACCTAGCAATCCTTTTTTGAGGCTTTTAATGCATACTGCCAATTTGATTTACAAAAAGGGGTTAACCGAATTTACATTGTCACCAGCAACATTTGAGAGTACCTGTTTAATCAGGCAACGTTAAAAGGAAAACTTTACTAATTTAATAAACAAAGAAGTTTTTTTCAAAAATAATTGAAAATGTTAATAGTGTTTTTATGCATCCATATGACTAAGTAAGCTAAAGGGAGAAACTGACTGCAAGGATATTAAGCCCGACCTACGCTAATAGACCAACTGGTTTCATTTTCTGTAACTTGTATTATGGGTAGTTAGTATTAGGTTTCTAGTATTCTTTGACATTATTCTAATTTTTCTTTATGCACTTACTTCTGTTTGCATCTGCTTTTTCTTAACTTTAGGCCATACTATTTTATAAATTAATTCAGAGATTTAAAAGAATAGGGTGAACCACAAACCAAAACATTAACTTCTGATCTGTATGGTTTTGAATATACGGCCTTGAACTTCATTTCGTAGTGAATTAATTTTAAATGGAAAAATTAAAACCTGCATGTTACATTGATGGAAATAATAATGACTTAACTAGAGAAAACACAAGAGGGCAATCTTGCACAACAATAAGATACGTTTGCATAAGAAAAACTAATTTAGCATTTTTAATCAACTGTGATTTTGTTCAATAGACACTTAAAGTCCTGTCAGTATGTATTATCTTTTTATTAACAGTGATAGAAAGGTGACTTTGCAAGGAAATGTAGTATCAACATCCAGACGATGAATTTGGCATGTATTTGAGTTGTATTTTTTACTCATGTAAAGAAAATCTATTTTCCATGGATCCCTACATATTGCCTGGTTTCAGTTTATAGAAAAGCAAAGAAATAGATCTGCTTTGGAAGAGACACCAAAAAAAAGAGAAAAGTATGTGAATACTTAATACTAGCTTCTCTCCAAGAAAACTTTTCATTAGTTTTTTTAAATTAAAAATAATTATATATGATTTTAGTAAAATTTGTAACAGTACAAAAATTATGGAATAAGAAGGAATCTCCCTCTCATCTGAGACGTTCAGTCTTCTTAAAGATAATAACACTTACTGGTTTCTTACATGTTGTTACAAAATCGTATGATATACAAATATATGTATGTATGTATTATTCTCCACAAGTAGAAGTACACTATATATAGCATTGTATACTTTTATGTACTTTCTCTTAGTAATATGTATTAGATAGAATTTCCTATCAGTCCATTTAGTTCTACTCTATTCTTTCTATAAACTGCCTAATATTCTTTGTTATGGATGAACCATAATTTCTTCAATTAATCCCCTGTTCATTGACATATATGCTTCCAAATGTTTTTAGTTATTTCGAACAATGAAATAGAGTTCTTCATACATCTTTGAGCACTTATGTGAATATTCCTAGAGGATAAATTCCTAGAAGCAGAATTGTTAGGCCAAAGGTACATTTAAAATTTTGACAGACTTTTTTCAAGTAACTCCCCAAAGAAGTTGTACTAATTTAATCCTAACTGATCATGGATGAGAATGCTACTTTTATTAAATCTATGACCAAATGGTATGTTATCAAACTAGGATCTTTTATTTATCTAATAGGCAAAAGCAGTAATTTATTTTAATTGGTATTGCTTTAATTATAAGTAATATGATATCTTTCCACATGGTATATATCTTATTCTGAGAATTGCCTGTTACTGTCTCTATCCCTCATTTTTCCATTGTGCTTTTTAAGAGCTCTTCCAGAAGTGGTTAATGAGTTAACAGATGATGATGAAACATCACTAAAATCAGTTTCTTATAAGTTGTTTGTCATTGATATCTTTAAAAACACAGGCTCCATTTCACTTAGATCAATAAGCACCTAAGAATAGCTTTCCAAATGCAGAATTGTATATTCTGGAGGGACAAAAAGATGAAATGGATGAAGGGTGATCTCTGGGAGCTCATAATTTAATACAGAAAGTGGAGACAAAAAGACATGGTCTTAAAATATTATGAGGCTGCAGGGGAGCACAGCAGATAACTTTAGACAGACTGAAGTCAGGGCAGGTTTAAAGGAGGAGGTGCCGTGTGAATTGGGCCTTGAAGGACTGACAAATTAGACTGTCAGGACTGTCGTAACAAAGGACCGCAAACTAGATGGCTTAAAAAAGCAGAAATTGGTTGTCTCACAGTGTGAGAGGTTAGATATCCAAAATGAAGGTGTTGACAGGCCCATGGTCCCTCTGAGACTCAGGGTGGAATATTTCCTAGGCTCCGCCTAGCTTCTGGTGTTGCCAGCAATCCTTGTCATTCCTTGGCTCATGGCTGTGTCAGTCCAATCTCTGGCTCTACTGTCTGCCATCTGGCTGTCTTCACATCATCTTCCCTCTGTTCAAATTTGTGTTTGTATCCCAATTACCCCTTTTTATAAGGACATTAGTCACATTGGACTAGGACCCACCCCAATGATCTCATCTTAACTTGACAGTCTATAAAGACTTTGGGGGGATACCATTTTAACCCATAACAATGGATAAGACTTCAATAGAGGACAATGAGGGAGGAGGGAACAATAGTGAGTAGAGGGTAGGTATCTTAGGAGAAGACAATCAAATGAGTAAAGACTTGTAAGTAGGAAGCACAGGGCACATACAGAAACATCAAGTGCGTAGTCCAGCTTTTTGAGAGCATTTTGCAAGTGAGGAAACTGTAGGAGAAAGTCTTAATAACCATTCACTCTTCGGGGAATGGGTAATTACTGAAGCTGTCCCTCAGGGAGTGCCTGATTCAGTCACTGGTGCCTTAGGGAGATCAGGAGGTAGCTGTGTAGAGGGTGAGCTGGGTGGGGAAATTAGTGGCAGCAGGTAGACCAAAGTGGAAACAATTGTAGCTGCCTCAGAGAGGTCAGCCAACCAACAATGAATTTGTAAAAATAATGGATTAGGGCATCATCCTCAGACCCTCTCCAGCCGGGGTACAAAGGAGCTGTTGGTTTTGATTTGAAAATTCCCATAATCTGGAGGGATTGATCTGTTCCATCAGAAAAATTGCTTGAAATATACTAATATATGAAGGTCTGACAATTAAGTTCACGAACTCACCACCGTGCACTTACGTTGGCAGCACTGTACAAACAACTCGGTGAGGTGTCATAGCCTCGGTGTATCTGTGTCTCACAGCTGTGTTCGTGTGGGCCTGTGGCGGCGTCTGGCTGAGCATGATTCATTATTGTTGTTGCGTTTTAGTGTGCCATGCTAGAATGTTGGAGCTTGAATTAGAGCAATGAAAAATCATTAAATTTCTTGTTAAACTTGCCAGAGTGGAAGTGAAATAAAGGACATGTTAGTCCAAGTTTATGGAGATAATGCCATGAAGACAACAGCAGTATACAAATGGAGTAAATGCTTTTCTGAGGGGAGAGAAAGCGTCATTGACGTAGAGGGGTCAAGGTGACCAGTAATGAGCAGAACCGATGAAAAAATTCATTGAATTGTGTGTCATAATTGCAGGCTGACTGTGAGAAGCACAGCAGAGCAAGTAAACATGGATAGAGAAACAGTTAGGAAAATCTTAGCTGAAAATCTTGTCATGAGAAAGGTGTGTGCAAAAATGGTCCCAAAGGAGCTCACTGATGAACAAAAGCAAAGGAGAGTCAAAGTTTGCCAAGACCTTTTGGAGAGACAAGACGATGTTTTGGGCTCTGTTATCACTGGTGATGAAACATGGCTGTACCCATACGACTGTGAAATGAAGCATCCAAGTACACAATAGAAGTGAGCCAATTCTCCATGACCAAAAATGTTCCATCAGTCCAAATCAAGAGTCCCAATGATGTTGCTAACCGTTTTTTATATCAGAGGGATTGTTCATTCTGAATTTGTACTAACTGGATGGTCAACCAAGTTTACCATTTGGAAGTGCTGAAAAGGCTCCTCTTCCAAATAGATGAAAACAACCTGAACTTTTCACCAACAACTCATGGCTCTTGCATCATGACAACACACCAGCTCACACGGCACTATCTGTGAGGGAGTTTTTAGCCAGTACACAAATAACTGTATTGGAACACCCTTCCTACTCACTGATCTGGCCCCTAATAACGTTTTTCTTTACTTGAAGATAAAGGAAATATTGAAAGGAAGACACTTTTATGGCATTCAGGACATCAAGGGTCATACGACAACGGCTCTGGCGGCCATTCCAGAAAAAGAATGCCAAAATTACTTTGAAGGGTGGACTAGGAACTGGCATCAGTGCACAGCTTCCCATGGGGAGTGCTTCAAAGGTGACCCTAGTGATACTCAGCAATGAGGTACATAGCACTTTTTCTAGGATGAGTTCATGAAATTAATTGTCAGACCTCATCTTTCTTCATCGGACTGAGTTGCCTTGTAAGTGCCAGCATTATACTTTTACAAGGGTTTCACATGTGGCCTTACTCTAAAAGAGGTCCCAGGGTTGTTTATGACTCTTTGGAAGGCCTTTCTTTCTGCTTTGTCCTTTAGCATTTTCTGACGGACTCACCAAAACATCTTGGACCAGAAAATGAAAGTTGAAAATCATCTCCTTTAAAAGTTCTTAGGAGCTTTTTCACAGCTTTTGCTCAAGGAGCGTATAAAAGTGGGTTAATGCAGTGCCAGCCGGGCAGATATTGTTTGCATCTGCGGAGGACGTCTCCACCCACTGTTTACCACTGTGCTTGCCTGCAATATGCTTCCAGTTAGGTAGGGGATCCAGCAACAAGAGAAATAAAAGTCACCAGAAATAGATGGAAGGTACCACTGTATTCAGGAGCAGGGGTGTTGCACATTTCCAAATGTCCTGTTTTCTGCACAAAGGCAAAGAGCTGGGTGTGAGTAAGGTGACAGCCGTCCTCTTAGACTAGCTAGTGTTCTTATCTGGGGCTATTTCTTTTGAGATCCTCAAATACATTTAGAATCTTCTTGGCTCTTCTGCACAGAGAAGGCTGTATACTTGGCTTCCTCTTCCTCAGCAATTAACTTTCAATGTCATGTAGCCAATTGGCTTGATCCGTAGCTACTTGTGCTGCTGGAGCATAAGCACAATGTACCAACACAGGCAGGGGACAGGAGCAAAACTTTATAAGCCTGATGGAGGTTACCCTAAGTGCCCAGTGTTGCAAGTAGCTGGCTGGCATTCAAAAGGCCACCATCTTATGAGGAGGAAACCTTGAGAAGACAACTTAAATTGAGATCCAAATCCTAGTGCTAATATTCATTTTAAGGACATTTTGTGTGCTGTGCCAGACACTACGCATCTATTTGTACATTTTGTAGCTGAAATGTATGCTCCAGGTATGCAGTAGACCAAAGAGCTACTGTCCAAATGGGCGCAAGTGAATGCATAGGCTGAGTTCTAACGGCTAACATAGCATCTGTAATTCCTGGTGGGGAAGCTGAATTCAAAACATAAAAAGTACTTCAAAAATGTTTTTGTCAAGACTAGGGACTCTTGATTATCATACATTTTCTTAATAATGTGTAATATATTCTAACCCCAAATGTATTCATTGCCCTGTGGAAGAGTTAGATATCAGTTTTTCAGAGAGTAATTTGACTTAAGAAACAAATGGCTTTTGTAGACACTATTCAGTTTATTCATTTATTCATTACCTTTAGCACCTTTCATTGGTGGGAGCTAAAGTGTCCCTTAAGCTATTTGATTGTTTTTTAGAATAAACAAATATATGTACACCTTAACAGCAAATATTAGTGTAGGAAAATCTACACGAGTAATGCTTTTTTTTATAAACCACAAATAATAACCATACTACATTCTCCTTCTATTCAAGAACATAGAGAAATATAGGTCACTTTAAAAAGCCTCTTTCGCTTAAACTGCAATAACAAGAAAGAAAAGCACTCAGGACTACTCTTTCTTAGTACTGTGTATACTCAAGAAATAAAGACACTTATTTTTATTTATTTATTTATTTATTTATTTGCATTTTGGTATATGGGTAGCTCCCTGACTGGGAATAGAACCCAGGCCGCAGCGCCGAAGCCTTAAGCCACTACACCATCAGGGAACTCCCATAAAGACACTTATTTAAATAAGTTATCTCTCAATGCCATGGCCTAGGCTCGATTCCCAGCCAGGGAAATACCCCCCCCCCAAAAAAAAACCAAAAAATAAAGAAGTTTTATATATATATATATATATATATATATATATATATATATGTGTGTGTGTGTGTGTGTGTGTTTAAATACATAGCAACAGCAATAGTAAGATTTGTAGAGAACAATCCCTTTATGTTTACCCTTTTTTCCTTTTTACCTTTCTCTGTCTCTTATGTATTTCATGTTCTTCCTTGATTTTGGTTCTTTACCATTTCACTTCCATCATCTTCCCTTGTTAAATTATTTTTCTCCCTTCCTCTATTTTTCTTCACTTTTTTCTGTTTCCCAATCATATTTTATAAATATAAGTTCACATTCAATACAATTATTAAGAATTTCATTAACTGTTAAACATATTAAATAGTTATAAAATATGTTCATAAAAATTTCTCAAGACCCATGCCTGACAAATAAAAGAATAAAACTCACCAGGAAATTGAATTGTTTTTCTGCCTCTTTGAATTTTACATAATGTTTACAAATGACTCCACTTTTCTTATTCGAATAACAGAAGGTAAAAATAAAAAGAAACAAAAAAATTACTTTTTAATCAAAATCAATTATAATGAGAGTTTAAAAGAAATCACATAGCTTCAATGATTTCGTTTCTCATACCTTTACAACTGGCAACATACTTGCCCATATTATTGGTCACCCTTGTTTAATAAGAAATACTGACATTATAGAATAAAAATACTTGGGGACAGGAAATACAACAATCACAAGAACATTTCCTAGGAAAAATGGTGGCTACAGATCAAAGCAAAATATCTGAGATCCTAGCAAAGCAGGATAACTTCAAAGGTTGTCCTCTGCACAGCTGTGAATCTGCTTTAGGTATAAAGCTTGCAGGAACTTGAGCATCCTGAAACATTCCAGATTAACTTCCCAGTTTGACAGAAAGCAATTAAAGGCCGTGAAGAGGAGGATCGTTCAAAACCTGAAGCCCAGAAACTCATTGCTAAGATATTTTTTTCTCAGGGAATCTTTTTCTCAGATAAAAGCATGACTGGATACTCTTCACATTTTGTTCAAGAACTGAATTTAATAAACTATGAATGTTCAAATGGAGGAAGACTGGCAGACGTAGATGGATTCTAATTCGTAAATGCATTAAGTAACCAAGAGTACACAGTCACACGTCACGTTCTTTCTCTTAGGTTTTGCTACACAGATGACTCACCACCCTTTTATGTCATTATTTTTTATCAAATTACATCAAGGCTCCTTTATTATTATTTTTCCTCTTCCCACTCACTTTCGGAGACTTCTCCAAGGATGACACTCTGGTTAGGAGTAGACAGGGGTGCCAATACGTATTGTTCAGAATCAGTATTTCAATACAAATACTTCACATCCATTTCTCTCGTCTCTTCCTTTGGCTCAGGGATGCCATATATTTTTTTATAAATCTCAAGAATTCATCTGCTTTATTCTGTAGGGTCTTTATTATTTATTGTTTTTTTTCTTTTTTGAAGCCTGTTCTGGATTTTATTTCATGAAGGGCTGTGTTCCTCTGAAGTTTCATGTGAGTGCTACCCACATAAGGATAAGGACATGGTTTTAAATATACTGATAAAGATTTACCAATCGAGAGATATTACTTTTGTGAATAGTATCTTTCCTCTTTTATATTAGCTACCTAAGAATCTGCAAAGTTTTCCAAAAACATGTTCTTAAAGTCATAGCATCCGACAAGGATGGTTATGCTTATTACACTTACAAGAGGCAGAAATGGAAATTGTTGAAACAATTTGTTCAAATGATCTAACAAATTCAGAATTGAGCTATAATTTAACCTAAATTGCTAGACTCCTATCTTAATGATTTTTGCTGCTGTTTGTTCAAATAAAAGGATATTGAGTTTAAGGCGATCACAACTAAGTTCATATTTGTAATAATGTTCTCAGTAATACGGTTTCATTTCTCACCTGGAAGTAAAAGCATATGTAAATGTGTTAAAATTATGTATTTTAGTAGTATAGTCTTTATGTTTTCGCAAATTAAAAAAATTATGAGATGGGAGCTCAGTCTTAATTAAAATAAGAAATATAAGGTATATTAATATATAAGGTCCTTCTTGTACTTTTGATTTCTTGGAGAAAAAGTAAGGAGAAGAAGTCCCAGTCTCAAAGAGGTAGAATGCAGCATTGAAACTGACCTCTGAAGAAAACCAAGTACTGTTTTCAATTAAGTAAACCAAGGCAGTGGGGTTTATTTAACTGGCTGACTGAATTTTTAAATTTTGAATTTTCTAATGATCTCCACCAACTCGTTAATTTGCTTCAGTTATAGTACTATTTATAGGCATAGATTATTTGCAGTGAACAGTTATTACAGGTTCATTTTCCTAAGATAAAGAGGGGATAAAATAAATTATGCTAGATAACCTCCCTGGAAGACTGTAGAAATTACCAAATTATGGTCGTAGAATTTCATTTTTATGGGGCAGGTAAAATGTTTAAAAATGACTAATTGAAATTAATAAACCTAAGAGAAAACTGAAAACAATTGCATAATTAAACATATACAAAGAAGGAATAACAAAACGTCTAATAGAACAGCTAAATTTATATTGACTTTAACAAGCATGGCACACTTACATTTAAATATGCATATCTTTTATTGTCAATAACCTCCAGTTATCACATTATTGACAATTATAAATAATAGCAAGACAAGCATTTTGATGAACACAAAATAGCATGAAAATCCATTTTTGCAGTTGTGTAGTTCTTTGTGTTTATCAAAGTATTTTCACATTTATTTTATTATTTTATTCTCAATTTTAAAATAATGAATTATTTTATACATGTATTCACCTAATTAAAAATCTCTTTCCACTGAAGAAAAACCAATTAAATATCCACAGACTCTTCTACTAGGTTTTTGTTTGTTTGTTTGTTTGTTTTTATCTAACTTGATGTTCAAATGTTACTTATTTTGCTAAGTCCTGTTTCACAATCTCTATTTACTTTTGTTTTATTCTCTGGAATACTTCTACCTCAGGAAAAAATCTTTATGATTAGGACTCTTTTTTTTCCCTTTCCTTTTCCTACTGAATAGAACCATTTAATGTCTTCTTTAGTAACTATGACATATTCTTTGTATTTTAACAGGAATCAGAACGCTTTCCTGCAAGATTTATTGTACTACTCAGGCTATTTTTCCTATTTCCTTAATTTGTACTTTTTATTTAAAAAGTATATAACATAGAGGAGAGATAATATAGATTTGATAAGGAATCAAGTTTAAAAGGAATTGTACCTGCTGTATAATAAATGATGTATTTATTTGTTATAATTTCCTTTAAGACATTACAAATACTAAGTTCCATTTTTTCATGTTTTCATTACAACTGCTCCTTGGTTGAAACAGCTATACATGCATAACAGTATGTACTTAATAACTATTATTGTAAGCATGAAAATATTCTTTAGATACTATCTGCTGAATTATGATTAGAATCTCTACATGAAACCAGAGACTTACCAAGATGATAAAGTCTTATTCTTATGCTGCTTCATTTAAGTTTTCTTTTGCCAAAAGTAACATCTTGTTTATTTTTGTGATGTTTTTACTAAGACAGTGGTATCAGTTACTTCTCTAAAAGTATTGGTTTTTATAAGATCTTAGACTATCTGCGTTGAGGCTATTAGCTTATTACTATAAAGTTACATAAACTTATCATCTCATCAGTGCTATAATACCTGTTCAAGATTTGTGCATTTTCCATTTACATGTTCAATTGTTTAGTCACACACAAAACCAGATTATATACTACTTTGTTCTTAAAGTAATTTTGTGTGGAAATTATCTAGTTGTAAAACTTCATAGAAATTATTTGTGGCAAGTGATTGACTTGTACCTTCCGGAGCCTTTTGCTTTTATCATTGCCATTGATGCCCCTTGCGTATCTCATGATGACTCTCATGGTCCATACTTAGGAACTGTGTGATTGACCATGAATGAAAAAAAAAATCACAGGGCAGTTTTCACCTGTTTTGTATTTTTTAAATTGGACTCTGTGAATGAATTACTAAACATACGTGGTTTACTAGATCTGCTGTGAAATAGCTATGTTGTTGACCCTTTCACACTAGTTTCTTAGCTATAGGGGTACATTTTAAGAGGTGTAATAGTTGCAAGGGTAGTCGTCACAGCATTATAAGCTCTTTAATGTCTTTATATGCTACAGTCACAGATGATATTTGAACTTAATCCAGTGCCATTTCCATCTTGTTCAAATGAGAAAATGGCTCTTGTGGGAATTCTTTTGACTGTTTCCACCTGCCACCGAATATTAGCAGATTAGAGCAAACATTGGGAGGTGCCATGTGACATCTAAGTGAACAATAGCACACTTGTTTGCCTTTCTAACTTCAAGGATATTTGAAGGTTGACTTTTGAAGAGAGTGTTTTGTGAACATAAAAATAGACAGTTACTTGACCAAAAGAAGGATCTTTCAACTACAAATAAGAAAGAAAGCCTAACATGACAGACTAGTTCTTTGTGTCTGCTTTTTCAGTGTGCTGAGGTCCTCACCCACCCATTCAGAAAGGTCTTGTCTTAGAGATGCCCAGGATTACATTGGAACTGTGAACAGTGGTCAGCAATCCGATCTTACAGTTGACACAGGAGAAAATCCCAAAGGGAAAAATGGTGAAAGAAGTGTTTTTTTTCTTTCCATCATTCTGCATTCCATAGAGGATTGAAATATGCAGATTTGTTGATGCTATTCCTGCGCTGATAAATAACAACATAATCATAGTTAAATCATTTTAAAGATAGCTTTCCTGGAATTTTTCATGTCCCTACTGAATAATAGAGGTCTGCAGAAGTCATGCAACTGGACTTTATTTTCTTTTCTATAAAATAGAAAGGGTAATGGGTGTCTTGTTCTTATATAATAGGATGTTCTATACATGTTTAAGAAACGTTCATTTAAGAAATGAATCTTACGGGAAGACAGTTCTTAAGATCCATAAATATCTTATTATTCTTGACATGCATAATACTAGATGAAAGAAAGTATTAGAATCATTTTACTTCTGATTGAAGAAAACAATGATATATATTGAAAAGTTGACATACCATGACAACTGTCAGAAGGTATTCAAAAGAGTAGTCTGTGAGGATTAGAATTACAGTAAACAGTAAATGGATAATGGAAAGAGTTCGGGTTGTCAAAGAGTAGTGTGGGAGATGTAAGTGCTAAGATTAGAGGCCTGTGGCTAATTCCATATGCCTCCAGGAAAAAGGAAACTCCACTTGGGTTCAGTTATTGAAGAAGAAATTATTTTTAACAGTTGTGTCATGACTCATTTGATAGTTCATTAAAATAAGCTCAAGCTTAAAATTGGTGAGGCCTGAGGAATAAAATCTCTGTATGAATAAGCATTCAAATATATACCGAAACAAGAGCTTTCCATGACCAGAGTCCTGCTTTCTTGCTGTGGAGAGTTTTCCACAGGTCCAGCGGCGGAGATGTGGCCAAGCTGCCACTGGGCTCAGGTGCAGCCTCTCTTCCACAGAGGAGGAGCAATGTCTGGAGTGAGTCGTCATTGGTTTGGCATACCCCGTGGAGATGGCCAGTCGTTTGCAGGCTTTTGTCTATTCTCTGTGTACTGCTTGACTCAGCTTGAGCCAAAAGAATCAGCTGCTAAGGCTGGAGCCTACCTTTCTATAAAGAGAGTAATGTTTGATGTTTCTAGACCTTTTTACAACACGTAACCCCTACCCCGAGCTCCTGCTGCCTTACAAGCAGTTCTCACATGAAAGTACAAGACTCAAAAAACAGTACCTTCCACACACTGTACTCCCATTTAGGAGACAAGCAGACAGTGTTCTCTGACAGCTGGCTGTCCATCTGGTGTTTGATGTGTGGCAGAAAAGCACGGTGGGGTAATAAGGGAGATGGATGTTTCTCTAGGTGACAACCCTGTGTTCCTGAGAGCAGACTGCCCTGGGCTCCCTGCCCTTTGGCCCTGCGAGCTGCCCCTCTCGGCAGGATGGCAGGCGTAGTCTTAGCATAGTGCAGCTAAGCTCTTTCTGTGGACCTACCTGGCTCTTCATTGATTTGCAGTTTTTTGATCACAACAAACATTTCAACCACTTTATTATGGTGTTGTTAGCATGACTGCATTGGTACAGGTTTTTTAATGACTTTCATTTGTTATTTGTCCCTGGAATTCTCCTTTATTTTTATTCATTTGTGAACATTCTCTAGCCTCTCTGTTCCAGAAAACTGGGAGGAACATGTATGCTAGACAAAAATTGATCACCCGGTAAACTGTCAGGCCAAAGATAATTTGTTTTAAATTTGAATGATCTTCAGTTTGCTATGTTTGAAGTTTATAAATAGTTCAAATATCAGTATACACTTTGCTATATTACACATATCCATTTTAAGAATTATTCAGGCATATATCTTCTGAAACAACATTTAAAAAAATTTTACTTCGTGTCTACAAAAATGATTTGCACTTTTGACAGAATATTGTTGCTCTACAAGTAATAAAATGTAAAGAGGCATGAATTATTCAAATATTCTTCAAAATTGTCTGAATTCTCTTATTATAAATAAAATGACTATTTTTATAACAACTTAGACACCAAACTTACAAAAACCCATTGTGTGTACATTTAAAACAGGAAACATTTTATTTTCAGTCTTAGTGTGCAATCTTAAACATCATTTAGAATGAAAGAGAAGCACCCAAAAGCTGTCACTTGAAATGAAACAACACTTAGGAGCTGTGATTATTAGGAATTTAAAAACCTCCTTTAGGAGAGAGAATGAGTAGCCTGGCCTTCTCACTGACTCAGAGCACCCATTCGGGATTGATGAGCATTTTGCTGCAAAGATGATCCAGCCTTCTTTCTCCTCCTCCAGGGCTATCTTCTCTGTTTCTATTCCTCCTCACATTCTGTGCCCACCAGCAGTGAGAGCGAGGCCATCATGGTTAGCCACAGCCCGGAGTCTAGTGTCAGAAGTCCTTTACTTCGCAAGATAAGATAAAACAGTCCAGAAATGGCCTAGCTCAGCCCGGCCCACTCTGGACCTTGCTCCTGCCTCCTATGTTGAAAAACCAAGTGTTTCTGTCCTTGCCTCGTAGACAGAAGGAGGCAATGGATTGGATATTCTCGCTGGTTGTGAAGAATCACTGAAATGGAAATCCTTGCTGTGGTTGCTATCAACATGTTAAAATGTTTGACAAAATTTGACTTGAGGATACTTCTTGGGTGCCAGGACATTGCTGCTTGTCTTATTTAAAACCGAAGAGAAAAATCTCTTGTTTTAAAAAGCACAGTTTTAAGAAGCCTAATAAGGCCACTAATATTTGCAAGTAAGTAGATTAAAAGGTAAATCGAGGAAAGGCTTGATTTCTCTTTCTAGTCCGCTGGTCAGAAAGTTTTTGTTGTCTGCCATCTATTGAGCAATTCACTGATTTGACCTACTCTCCAGTAAAAACTGAGACACAAGAAGCAGAAAAAACCAAAAACCAAAACAAACAAACAAACAAACAAACACCAAAACCAAACTAAAAAGAAAAATTACTACCATCATAGTGGTTTTTCTTCAAATTTTGAATCTTCTCCTTAAACTGCCTTGTTGGGTTTTTACCTTTCAGAGACCTCAGATAGTTGCTTATCTTGCGTCCCGAGTATTTATGTAGATTCAGAGGGAGAGATATAGTTCAACATACAGTGTGATTACATCTACTCGTGTGTAAAAATCTATCTAATTATATATAATACTATTTTTAAAAGACCAAAGGTCAAAATGATCATCTTGGTTATTTTGGACTGGTGAGTATGTTTTTTCTCTCTGTTTTCTGTTTCCTAATGTTTTAAAACACACTTTCCTCCACTCTATATTTAATCTTTTCCTTCCGAATCTTTGGTTGGCTGAGCCTTTTCTAAAGGATCACGTCGTTTACAGCCATTAGAAACCATTAAACTCTGTACCAGCTAGATTGCTTTCAGCTGCAATAAACAGAAATTACCAACTCAGTGGCTTGAACAACAATGAATATGTTTTCTCACATAATAAAAAATCCACAGGAAGGTAGTTGTAGCGTTGATTGACTCTGTAGCTCTGTCTTATCACCTGCCACCCTCGTGTTTGGCTTTGGCCTCAGGCTGATTTCCTTCTTGGTTGCACCATGGTTGCAGCAGTTCAGGCATCACTTCTAGACACAACAGACAACACCTCGATGCTAAAAGTGGGCTATCTCTTTCTTTGAATTAGCTAGTATTTGGTTCGATTGTAAATGACAGAAAACTCCAAGTAACAGCAGCTGAAGTACGGCTTCTTTTTGCTTCTTCCGTACTGTTGTCTCCATTTCCAGGTCCGTCCTGACCTCAAGTACCTGTTTCGCCTCCAGCTATCACAACCACGTGGTAGAACGAAGGGAAGGAGAAAGAGTAGGCAAAGGGCACTGGTCAGCTGCCCAATAAGGAAGACTTCCAGGAGTCGCCACACCTCATTCTGCCTTTACCCTATTGGTCAGAACTGAACAGGCCTCCATGGACTACAGAAGAGGCTGAGAAATACATTCTTTGTTCTGGATGTCTGTGGACCCAGGTCAAGTTTCTGCTCTTGTGGACCAAGTAGAGCACGCACACAGGCAACAACAAGCAGTCACTGCCACGTTCTTGTACCTCTCAACAAGCTTTCTCAGAAGCCACTAGCAGACTTTCCCTTATGTCTCATTGGCCAGCAAAGCATTGTGTGCTCATGCTTAAGCCAAAATCCTGGCAAAGGAGGAGTATCCCCAGAATTAGCTCACGTCAGTCAAGAATCACCATCTAGGCCCGTGGCTGGGGCTATCCATCCAGGAGTAGGGCAGGTGCCTAAGTGAAGTCAGAATTCTTAGGAAGGCAGAGGGGTACAGGAAAAGGAGGGGCCCAGAGTGGACTTGCTAGGCAAGGTCACCTTCACACCGACTGCAGAGTACAAGTGTCCCTGATTTCATTTTACGTGGCATTGAAGTGTTTATCTGCGGTTGCTCCTGTCACTGCGCCACCTCTTTGTAACTGCTCACGTGGGGGATGGGAGGGGACCCGAACAGCCCTGTGAAATTCAGTGGCTGCTAGCGGCTCTCTCAATGTGCCTTCCCTCCTTCTGCCTGAAGAGCTCATTGGAATTAAGTTCTAAACTCTGAAGCTCCTTTTATCCAGAAATATAGATTAGATAAGATCTCCAGAAAAATACGACCGTTCCTTACTTTGGGTTGACTAGGAGGATCCCCAGAGAGAATAAAACAGAGCAAACAGATGGGCATTTAGAAGTTAGGATGTTTGGATGAGTCACCTCCACTCTTTCCTTGCCATGCACAAACATTTTGGGGAGGAAGAAAGCGTGTGAAAAAGGATGAAAAACCTAGATAGAAGAAAATTGTGATGAATGACAGTAGGTGAAAGAGAAGCAGTGACGGGGCATGTGTGTGAGAGAGGGAGGAGACAAGCTGTGTGGTTTTGTCACTGTTGTGTTGCTATGGTAATGAGGCAAAAGTAGGCTGGTGTTGCTCTATTGGTTTTGTTTGGAATGAGGGATCAAATATGTGCGAGAAGAATGAAAAATTAATTCTTTAATAAACCAAAGACACAGTCTAACTAACTGTATTTCGTGTAAAAATTCAACCTGAGTTTTATAAGAATGCCCTCACTGCATTAATATAAGATCTGAAGGAGACTGAAGACTTACACAATAATTTGAAGTTTTTTGTGAATTAATAGTGAATGAAAATTTCTCAATTATAAAATATATATTCTCTGTAGAAAAAGATTTAATACATAAAAGAACAAAGCAGATGATAAAACAAAACGACACCTGGTCCTGTCTGTTAACTTTGATGTGCAGCTTTTCAGTCTTCTCATGTATGTTTTTACCAGTCGGGATCACACTTTATTATTGTCGGGTAAAGGTTTAGGTTAATTCCAGTTTTCTGCTGTCTTAGTCAGCTTGGGCTGCTGTAACAAATTACAAGTTTAAATAAGAAACATTTATTCTCACGATTCTGGAGGTTGCGAAGTCCAAAGTCAAAGCGTCGGCAGATTCAGTGTCTGGTGAGTCTTCTCCTGGGTTTGCAGCCATCTTCTGCTTGTATCCTCACACGGCGGAGAGCAGAGCAAGGGACAGAGCAAGCTTTCTTGTGCCTCCTTGCAAGGCACTGGTCCCATTTATGAGTAGTCCAAACTCACGACCTAATCATCTCCCAAAGGCCCCACCCGCAAACGCTATCGCACGGAGGATCAGAGCGTCAGCATTTGGATTTTGCAGGGACCCAAGCATTCAATCCATAGCACACTGTTATAAGTAAGATTTCAAAAAATTTTTTACATACTTTTTTGGTACACCTTCAAAAAACACCTAGAGCTACTCTATTTTTTTTTTTGCTTTTGGTATGTGGGTAGCTCCCTGACCGGGAATCGAACCCAGGCCGCAGCACTGACAGCACCAGCGCCGAAGCCTTAAGCCACTACACCACCAGGGAACTCCCACTAGAGCTACTCTTGACACATTGTAGTCATTCAACAAATAGGAATTATCATTTTCACTAACAACCACACCTAAGTTGAGTGTGGTCGATAATTATTTGTGACTGATAAATCGGGGTTGCTCTTCAAATGTTACAGAAGGTGCCATGCAGGGGTCCTGTTTAAGTGTATGTCTGGAGGGGTTAGCAAGCCTTCTGCCGGAGGGTTCTACAAGGTGGTGTTTATCTTTCTATGGCTTTCAAACCTGAGGCTTTGCAGAACCTGCATCCAGCTATGTAGTCAGAATTTGGAGATGCCAACTCACATAACCCATTATAGATGGCTGAATTATTAATAATACAAATTTTAATTGGCAATGAGAAACATAAGTACCAGGAAGATGGTGCATTTCCATTCACATAACCAATATATTCTCTCTTTATAGTCAAACTACCAAAAAGAGAATCAGAAGGTTGCTGAAAAACAAAATCAGATTAAGATTTAAATGTGAATGCAGCTTTCTCACTCACATAGGTCACGCTCCTTCCTGGAGAGGTCACACAGTCTATTTTCAGTTTGGGTACCCTCTAATTTACTATGTAAGTTTCCCCTTTCTAAACACACTTTCTAGATTACCTTGATTGGAATTGTGAGGGTTCCTAATGGTGGGAGTTTAAATCACAAACTTTCAGACAAAATCTTGGTTGACTTCCCCACATGGCTGTTCATGCTCATCATACAGGTATCAATCATTAGTTTAACGCTATGTTTTAACTGAGTAACTGTATTCCTCTTTATCACCATATCATCAATGGTCCCTGCTGGATCGGGCATTTTAGCAGAGAGAATGAAAAGGTTTCCATCTATATTAAAATACTTACAGAATAAAATATTAAGGTTATGGAAGTAACTTAAAAATATTTGTTGAACAAGTATTTATTGAATACTTATTGAAAAATAAAAAGGTGGAGTAACTCAAGCCCAGGAAAGGTAGATTTGTCTAATGGCCTGGAGAAACCGTCCTTTTACAATTATGGTAACTTGCATTGACATCTTCTGAGTCTCCTTAAAGGGAAAGGAGAGGCTTTGCCCAGAAACTCAACCTCCAGCTGCTTTAAAACAACTTGGTCTGGGACTATGCAGAGGTAGTTGTGGGCAAGTCAGCTGAACATCATCTGACTAGGGATGTCAGGGAGTATGTGACTATTCAGGTCTCAGTACAAGGGATCATTCAGGATGGTCAGTGCCATCTAAGAGTTTCTTGTGATCCTATACAGACCCACAGTCTCACCAAATATGATGACCCTTGTGGTCCAGAGTGGACAGGGAAGGAAGTAAAGCTGGGAGGAGGCTGGCATAATGACTAAATGAGCAAAGGACTAATGACGGGAGTCCTGGATGATGCTGAAGGTGAGGTTAGGTGCGTGCCTGTATGAGGTTGAGAGTGGTGGAGACAAATGTGAGATGAGAGAAGTCTGTGATAGAAGAATGGTATTTCTCAGGTGAGGAATTCCGGAAGTATGCATTTTCAGGATTATGGCCATGAGAATGAGTTCTCATTCAGGAGATTGTGGATAGAGGGGTGCTGGGGACATTTGAGGTATTGCATAGCACTCTTTCATCTTTTGAGATATAATCCTTCCAAGTAAATGGTCCTAGTAGAGACTGCCCATCAGTGCAGCCCACCCTCTTGACCACAGAGGTGGGCATATCATCCATGCCAATCAGAATTCATCAACAGGATTTTTCAGCACTTGCTTGGGCAAATGGGTGGTGGAGGAAAGAAGGGAGTTCATCTCTTGGGCACTAAACTGTGAGGATATGACACTGGAACAATGCTTCCTCTAGTTGAGTCCCAAATCTATATCTCTGGCTCTAGTGTCACCTTTATCTTGGAGAATGCATTTAGACATCTCCATCTGAATGCCTCCTGAACCCGTAGCCCAGAGTTCTTCGTATTTCCCCACTCAAACTGATCTCCATCCTGTGTCGTCAGTGGCTCCAGCCATCCAAGCCAGAAACCTGGAAGTCATTCTCAAACACCACCCTCACCCTCAAACGCAATCACTAAACCCTGTTAATTCTACCGTGTAAATATTTACAAATTTCTTCTTTTTTCTCTCTTTCTACTGCTGTGGCCTTAGTACAGATCATTAGCAAAAGCTCTTAACAGATCTTCTTCCCATCAGGCTTGAAAACCTCAGTCTATCTCTTCCTCTTCCCACCCCACCCTCAACCTGGGTAGAGTGAACTTTCAGAATTCCCTCCTCCTCCCTCTACACCCCTCTCTTTGGACACACCCCTGCTCTCCAGCCACACTGAACAGCTTGCAGTTGGCAAAACCTTCCATGTTTCCTCCCTGTTTCAGCTTTCGCTCAAAGGCTGCCCACTTTGCTTCAAACACCCCCCCTCCCTTATTTCTTTGTGGCTAGCTCCTGTTTGTGCTTAAAGGTGGGACTTGGATGTTGCCCTTCCAAGCATCCTTTGGTGACATTTTCACACACACACACCCCTGCCTCCCTGGCTGTGACCCTCCAGACATGCTACCACTGCACTGTGGCGTGTGCTAGCAGAGGACTCTCTGCCCTGTGTTGTGAAAACAGATCCATTTTTCCCCCTTCCCCACCACACTGCAAGTTTTTTGAGGGAAGAGGAGGTTGGATTTTACTCAAATTTATATTCCATTTCCAGGCTTGGCCTCTGACACTTCGTACACCTTTAATAAACACCTCTTGAAGAATAAATGCATGAATGAGTGAATCCAGGGAAGATGCATCACTAATGTTAGTTCTCGATTCTGTGAACAGAATCTCTTTTGGAATAATGACGTCTCTGTGAAGCAAGCGCTGTTGCATCTTGTCTTGTACCCTCGTTACAATTTCTTCTGCCATCAAAGTTAGAAAAATACTCAAATGTCTTCATTTTACAGACAAAGAAACTAAGGCACAGAGAGATTCAGTGACACTCAAGGGCACACAGCGGGGCCAAGCTGAAATGGGCTCCTGGGCTCCTTTGTCCTGGACGGAGTGTTTCCCCCCAACTACTAAGCTACCTCCCTAGAGCACCTGTAATTTCAAATTCTTTTGATGGTGTTTCTTTGAGGACTGTGCTGAGTGCTTCTAGCCTCAGGAAACGAACGCTCCCACCTGGAGACGACTTCCCGTAGATGTTGAATTCCTTTCTGAAATGGTTTTACTCTGTATTTCAGGCAGGAGGGTGGGACGGAGCACCTTTCAGTTTGGCTGCCTCTGGCCTCCCTCCTGACACCTCAGCAACCGCGAGGAGGAAAGCCAGCCTCTCCTCTCATCTGGCGGGGAGCACAAACGTGGGCCCCGAGACAGGACTGACTTGGTTGGGTAATGCGCCTCCCTGCTGGCTTTTTATAAAAACCATTCACAAGTAAGTCACGAAACAAAAGCATTTGGTGCTGGAGGTGCTGGGGTGGGTGTTCAGAAAGCGAAATGCAGAGCTGACAGCTGTTTCCATGATTATTTTTCATAATAATTTAGGCTTCTTTTCCAGCCATGCCTGTGTCCAGTGCTTGCTTCCACTGCCTTTCTTCTCTTCTCTGTCTCTGCCCCCCTCTGTTAAAAGGGTCTCCCCCGATTTTTCTACAGTTTAGTTCTCTGATCACTGTACTTATTGGGACACTTACATTTAGCAAGTCAGTTATTGAGGGTTTTCTTTTTTTTTTTTTAGTTATATGACATAACAATTTCAATATTTGATTTATTTGAATTGCAGGACTTAAGATATTGTTGGGAATTTTCCATTAATTTTTAAATGAAGATGTTTTCTAGATGGCTAGTCTGTCAAACGATTGCCTTTTATCAGTTCTCAGAAGTTTTCATATTTCTTCTTATAAGAGATTGTTAAGGATGTTTACTTCCTCCTGCCCACCTCACCCCTCAAAAAAAAAAAAAGGAAAAAAAAAGGGAAAAAAAAAGGCCATGGGCCTGAACACTAAGGAGCAAACTGATGAAGACTTTCCATTTCACTGAGGCTCTTCCAGGTTGTGCTCTGACCCATCGACATGCACATCTGTATTTGTATGAAAATGAGTAAGTATAGCCACCCTGCAGGTGTTTTGGGGGTGTCCGATCAAAGCACCCTCAGAAACATTCTTTGGCTAAGGACAGAAACAATTTTGAGCTCCGGGGGTGGGGGGTGGGGTGGAGTGGGGTGGAGTGGGGTGGAGTGGGGTGAAGTGGGAATTCCAAGGAAGCCTAATTTAAAATAATTGCAGGAGCAGATAGTGCTTTCTCATATGACATATTTATCACAGAATTTTAACTTCCTAAAAAAAAAAAAAACAATAATAAGGCACTCATTGTGTACCAGTAAAGCCTTTTGAAACAATTTCTTTGCTCTCTTACAGTTGAGAAATAATAAAAATTCAAGATGGTGCACCTGAGGTTAGTGATTACATAATGGAGAAGAAATGGTTTTGGAACTGAGGATGCACTTAAATTCTAGGGCAGCTTCACCTGCAGGGTGGGGCGCTGATAATCCTCAGGGTGGGGCGCTGATTCCTTTCCCACTACCCACCCTTCCCTGCAGCCTCCGAGAGCACCCCTTCAGGGAACCTCAAGCTTCCGGTAGGGGTTGCTGTTGTCTAACACAAGGCCTATTGTTCGCATTAGAGTTTGGTTATTCCTTTAGATCCATTTCTAACCTTTGCCCTTTCCCAGGATTTAATCTGTTTACATTGATCTTGGTTATTTGCTTTTGAGTTTACTGTGAATTTAATCTTATGCTACTGTTTAATACATTCAAGTGGTATTTTGGTTGCCGCCACTGAACTGATTAGCATTAATTTTTCTCTAGAATGTGTTGGGAATATCAGTGAGCTTGCTCAGGAGAATGAATAATAATTGTATTGTTTTTAAAACAGTGAAATATTTGATTACTTTCTAAAAATACAGGGAGTGAGTTTTGATGAGCTCGGTTACTGGAATCAAACTGAGACTTCCAGAGGAATTGAAACACTGGCCTTACTACACAAGTTTCACCTTCAAAATTTTATTTTTCTGCTGGTAGAGATGCATTATATTTGCATTTTTGAGCCTGAATAATTTTAATTCCATTTTTATTGTACAAACCCAAGAGGAACATTTACTTTGTTTTCACTGATTAGTTATACAATTATTCTTTTCAGATTCTACATGGACCATGAACCATAATATTATATTCCTTGCTAATACATTTTGGCAAAAGTATTTACAGGAAAACACAATACATAAATGTAATGACTTTCTCAAATGAGTACATTGTTGCCATGAAGCAATCACCTTTACTTTAATACAAGTAAAATTCATTAAAATTTTCTCAATTAGCAAAACGACTTTTCCAATGAACTAGTGAAGGAAAAGCATCGCCCGTTTTATCCTAACCCAGCTGATTTATTGCCTTTTATTACCAGACGCTTACTTAGAGAGCAGGGAAAAACCGTGTTTCATTTTAATAAACTTGATTCAGTGCTGACTCCTAGGGGATTAGGGATGGTTCTGATACACTTAGTTCCTTTTCAGTTAGTTTCAAAGTAAAAGTTAGATTCAAAAGCAAAATCCTTTGAAGCAAAGATACTACCTTCAAGACTTTTTCATGTTGAAATGAGGAACTTGAGAAGCTCAATGAATAAATCCTTTGAATTGCAAAACTTACTTTAAATAAACAAACAAAAAAAATTTCCTTTTCACTAAAATGCTTAAATCCCATCATAAATCTAATAACCAAATTATGTCATTTGACACAGACAGTTGAGTTGAACTTTGTATCTTAAGTACAAATGTAGGTTTTAGGGAAAAAAATACAATTAACTTTGAATTCACATTTATGTAGTATAGATTTCAGACTAATTTAACTTGAACTGCCCCATTCTGAAATAATATTTTAGTTCTAGTGTTGGTTATTCATTTTCTGTGTAGAGTGAAAATGTCTTTTTCCCCCTTAATATAGGTTTTTAAAAAATGATGCTAGCTATGCACACACTGACTCAGAACATGGAATTTATAAAATCTGTTAGATATTCCTCATAAAAGTGCAAAGACTAAGCAAGAATATTAAGTATCCTATACGTGTATGGACTCCTGAACTAATTAGAATACCTCTTTAGCATTTCTCAAATAGATTACAAAACATTAAATAGTATGCTAAGGGTATAAGGTTAAGACTGAAAATTCTAATTGCTGGTACTGGATAAGGGAGAACTAATATGGTCTCTGTCTTATAAGAAGCTAGTATAAGACGTTAAAATAAAGTTTACATTAATAGTGAGGTAAGCTATCACTATCTTCCTCTTTCTCTGATATTCCAAATAACTTTTAAGTTGATGGGGGTGGAGTCCTAAAGAAACAAATCACAATACATGAGGGGTATGTGACATATTCTAATTAAAAAAACAAACTGGTTCCTTGAGAAATGGCTGGTGATAGGGCTGACAGAATATTCAAAATGAACCCAGAACATCCCGTAGTGCCAGAGAGTGCCCATAACACAAAAACATACAGACAAACAAAAAAATTAGGTGACTTAAAGGGAAATAGGAGCCAACCTAAAAGAACTATGAATGGACAAATCTAGAACAATTTGGACAACAAAAGAAATAAGGTAGTAGTAGGTTATAATCAAAGTATAAAATATATATCCATGAATCCACAATTGAACAATTAATAAATAGGGGAGAAGAGATAAAGCTTTCATAAGAAAGAATTCCAAATAACTTGTTAATATGTAGATACTCACCACACCCCATCAAGGGAGTAGAACTTAACTTCCCACTCCTTGAGAGTGGGCTGTGTTTAGTGATTTGCTTTTGAAGAATAGCACGTGGGAAGGGGAAATAAGTGACTTTACAGTGGAGAAAGGGGTCAAACACTACCTGGGACAGGCTATCAGGATGAATATCATCATCAATGATAAGTTATGCTGGCAGCCCGTATCCCTGATATGATGTGAAGAGAATGGCATGGTCTTCTTCCCGTATTCCCATGACCCCAGTCTAACCATGATAACAACACCCAACAAGCCCACATTGAACTTGAGGGACAGTCTACGGAATACTGAATCAGCACTCCTCCAAATGATCAGTCATCAAAAGCAAAGAGAATCTGAGAAATCGTCACAGACCAGAAGAGGTTAGGAAGACATGATGACTAAATATGATTCTGAAACAGGGAAAAATTAGTGAAACAGAATAAACTGGGATTTACTTAATAGTAGAGTACTAGCATTGACTCCCTAGTTGTGACAAATCAGTCACTACAATAAGATATTAACAATAGGGCCAACTGAGTGAGTTGTATAAGGAAATTCTCTGTACTATTTTTGCAACCTTTCTGTAAGTCAAAAGTATTCTAAAATAAAAAGTTTATTAAAAACAAAGAAAAGACATTTTTTTCTTGGGGGAGTGTAGTTTCCTGGCTGCAGCAGAAAAGGCATTTAACATTTATTTCTGTTACATAGGTGTTGATAGGGTTAGGGGAAGTCGGGGGTGCAGAAATAGGAAAATGTGACTCAACTGCAAATCTTTCCTGTAAAAAGCATAAATGATTTGTGAAAAATGCTCTGGTCCTACGCCTACACCCATAGCTTCTCACCCTTCTGGGTATTAGTGATCATAACATAAATTGAGTTTCAAGAAGTCTATGTTTTGTATTAAGCTAATGGCTTACATGATGGATGTGTCTGATTATGTGAAAAATAGGATGGAGCTGTGATTGTGACATAACCTAGACTGGCAGCTCATCGCTTTGTCCTGAGGTCTCCCTTTGCCTCTCCAATGTATAGGATCCCCAGTGTACTGGACTCCAAGTGTTTTCTTAATTGGCTTCCTCCCCCGACATGTGTGTGTGTGTGCGCGCAGGTACGTGTGTGTGTAGGCATGTGCGTGTGTACGTGGGCATGTGTGTGTGTGTGCGTGTGAGTGCATGTGCGCATGTGTGCACGTGCGTGTGCATATGTGCATGTGCGCGCGTGTGCATGTGTGCACATGTGCGTGGGTATGTGTGTGTGCGTGTGTGTGTGTGCGTACATGTGCGTATGTGTGTGTGTGATGGAGGAAGGAACTCCTCCAATAGTTACATGGCAAAGTATGCATAGGGAACAAATTTGTGGGAAATCGAATCTCTGAAAATGTCCCACCTAAGTGATATTTTGACTGAGCCTAGAATTCTGGAGCGGAAACTATTTTCCCTCACAATTTTGTAGGCAATACTCCACTTTCGTCTGGCTTCTGTGTTCTCCTGAGAAGTCTTATCTGATTCTCAATATTGACTGTTTATATCTAACCTGTTTTCTCCTTTTGGAAATGTTGTGAATCTTCTCATTGTCCTTGGAGTTCTAAAATCTCATTTTATAAGCTTACTATAAGTCTATTTTTATTAATCATACCAGACCTTTTGATGGGGAAGCTCATGTTCTTCGTTTAATTTGGGGAAATGATCATTTCTGTTTTTCTTGGTGATTTCTGCCTCTCCATTTTCCTTGTCATCTTATTATTCAGGTGGATCTCTTGTATTTCTCTAATTTTCTTATGACTACTCTTATATTTTCTATTTGCCTGTTGATCTAATTTCTGAGGGAGTTTCTCAATTTCTCTTCAAATTCATTTACTGAATTTCTCCTCTTTTCATACTTTTAATTACCAAGAATTCTTTTTCTTTACATTTTTCTGAATGTCCCAATTTTAATAGAATCTATTTCATGGATGCAATATTGTCTCTTATTTCTGTGAAGATTTTAATGATAGAATCCTTTAAAGCATTTCTCTCCCTCTACAGTCTTTGTTTCCTCCAAGTTGCAACTTACTTAGTTTTTTCTTCTTTTTAAATTAAATTTATTGAGGTGGCATTAATTAATAAAATTACATAGTTTTCAAGTGTACACTTCTATAATACATCACCTGTATATTGCATTGTGTGCTCACCACCCAAAGGCACATGACCTTCTATTACCATATACTTGACCCGCTTTACCTTCTGCTACCTTCCCCCTCCCCGCTTTCCCTCCGGTAATGACTAAACTGTTATCTGTGTCTATGAGTTCATTTTGGACTTTGTCGTAGGTTGGAGATTTTCCTCAGATGTCTAAGGACTCTTACCTGCATCATCATCATCATCATCATCATCATCATCATAAAAAACAGTGGATCACTTAAAAGCTCAGTGAAGGTTCTCCGATTAACCTTGAAGGCTTGATGACTCCAGGTTTCAGTGTAGAGTGGTTGCGCTGCTCTGTTTATGGGAACTCCCACCCCCATATCAGGATTTCTAAGTCATTTTTCTTGGTGGGGCCAGATTTCCAAAGAAGATATGTTATCACTCCTGGCTGAATGCTATGAACCTCACTGCTTTCTGGGAGCCAAGTTGGGAAACAGTGCTGGCAGTGGTTTCCACATTTAGTATATGTACATACTTGCTTACTCCTCTTCTTTTCAATATAATGTCCCCACCATTAGTCCCTAGTACAGAGACTCTTTTTTTTTTTTTTAGCTCTCTAGGGAATCAGGCCCAAGTTCTCTGCCAGGAAGAAGAAGGAGTGGAGGCCCAGTTACATCTCTGTACACTCCCCCTGCTTTCAGTTTCATCTTCATACATATTTTCATAAGTATTTCAGGTCATCAAGCTCTGAGGCTTTAGTGATTCGGTTGTACAAACCATGCTGGGGTTTTGTGTCCTCCATCATTGCCTTAGGACTCAACCTTCTCTGGTTGAGATACCTGCTTTGTAGCTTCCAATGTTTTGTTGCTATCATCTCCTTTCCCACAGTCTTTGTCTTTGGGACTTTATACCTCCTAAAAAGAAAAACAAACAAACAAACCTTTTGTTTAGTGTGTTGGTAAGGGTGTCAGAGGAAGTGTGTTTAAGTGTCATATTTAGGTTGAAGTTCAACATGCCTTTATTGAGCACCTACCTTGGACTATATTGTGCTGGGAACAGTGTATAATACACAGATATTCTCTTGGGTCATGTAATTGATTAATTTTCAGGTCTCAGTTTTGATCTTAAATCTAGAATTGACCCTAGGAGGGACATATTTATTCAAGATGTTATTCCTACTACTGACAGCCAAATCAAAGATGGAAAGAAGCTAAATGATGTAATAATTGTGCCAGTTAGAATGAGCGAGGACCGCTTTATATAAGTACTTTATGTACTGAGATTTCTATACATTGTAGTGTTTTTCTTTTCTTCTATTTCACCATTAGGCCAAAGGAAATTAATAAAAATGGTGGAAAAAACAATGACTGCTAATTTCCTCCTTAATATGTCCAAGACAGTCTTGGAAAAATAATTCTTCTTTGAAGTGGTCTTGTAGTTCCCCAGGATTTGAATATATTAAAATGAGAGTTATACAATCAACTGTCTATGGGAGCCACATGGGTATTATATTGGGTCATGTTGAAGAGAAGCAATGGTTTATGAGAACAATATATGGCAAGAAGGCTTTGGTCTCAAAATTGGGGGGTACTATCGGAAGCAGTAGGAATGGTGGAAAACTGTAAAGGTAATACCCCATTTAAGTGAATTTTTGCTACAGAATTTCAGCCTGTTGTTGCCTTGTGGAAAAGAGTAATCCAAGTTGTCCACAGAAACTAGAAATCTATATTTTAATCTAAAATATTAAAATGAGATATTATAAAATAAAATTAATGTTAATATGAAATAGTTCAATTAAAGTTTTTAAACATTAACAAGTAGTTAAAATTAAAAAAATACTGTACAAGGAAACCTATTTGTGTACCAAACATTCAATTTACAACATACTCATATGCCACGATCTTCCATTTGCCCTGGGTTCATTTTTAAAGATTATATAGGATTATTTATACTTTTCATTGCAAATGTAACCCTAAAGTTTGATGTTAATCTCTGGGGACTAGTCAGCTATTTAAGATGTAAAAGAAGGAGATTGAGACTTGCCAAAAATAATAAATGAGTCTAGAAATCCTGTACTCTCTTTGCTGTGGAATGACATTATTTTCTCACATGAGGTTGAGCCAACTCCTCAAAACCTGCATTTCCAAGATTTTTCTGATCAAAAGGGTGCTGTAATACTCTTAACTGCTTAAAGGAGTGAAGAAACTTCTTATCCATTGATAGGAAAAGAGTGACAAGATACAGTGGTGAAAAAAGCAAGGTAGAGAACAGTATGTCTAACGTGGTAGTTTTTGTCTTAAAATAGAAGAAAATAGACACATAGTTTTATAGTTGCTTGTATATGCATAAAGAAATCTATATGGCTACATTAAAAAATTAAGAATTACTGTTAACCTATGGGGTGAAAACGGGGCAAATGGGGCAATCTGGAGAGGAGGTTTTCACAATTTACCTTTTTCTACAGGTATGATATCAACTTTCAGAAAAATTAAATTAAAAAATACACTCTTTTAAAATCACAATTCTCTATCCAACTAACACAGCTGTGAAAAGAGTGGTTTGTTGGCTTATGTACTAGAAGAGTCCAGTGGCAGGGTAGCTGCAAAGGCGTGGCCGGATAAATCAGAACTGTTTTTGCCTTGTTCTCTGTCTCTAGCCCTTACCTTATGGTCCTGGGTGTTGGCTACATTCTCTCTTGCAGCAGATGGCTGCCCCCCAAGGTTCAGGAAAAAATGGCCACAAGATGCATGAGTCATAGGCTTGCATTATTCTGGTGGCTTGCCAAAGAGGAAGAGAAAATATCTTTCCTTTTCTGGCAGTGAAGTATCAAGAACTCTGGAGTAACTTTGGTCACATCCCTGAACTTCTTTGTGATCAGGAAGTAGAATATTCTGGCTGGACAGGCCTGTGTCACACGGGCATGGTGAAGGTGCCCTCCCTTGAACCACACAGAAAGGGGAGGAATACTTATTCCCCCACCCTAGGGGGGATGGGCAACGAACACCTACCAACTATAGAGCCAAATGTACTGAAAACCAGAACAAACCTAAATCCCTGTGGCTCAGACTTTTATAGCTAGACTTCCTGCAGAACTCAGTGAACCACAAGATGCTAGGGACATGGAAAATGAACACTATTCAAAAGGATGTTCTCCATTCATGTGGGCTGTGAAGCTGAAACTGGAGTATGATGCCTTTCTCTGAGACTCTACATGTTTAAAGTTGCTGTTACAAATAGGGAAACACATCAAGCCCTTTCCCACACAGACTGTTTATTCCCTCCTGGTACTAACAGTTTTTGTGTCTAAACTTAAATGATGAGACAAAGGAAAATGTTTGCCAAAAGAAGGAGTAATATAGGAAGCTCAGATTTTAGAAATGCTGAATTAATCTCCACAAACCTGCCAATGTTTTAGAAAATAAAAATCTCAGCTAAGCTCATTAGAAAGCCATCTAACCTGATGACTGAAGGCTAAGGGTGTCCAGTTATTGAGGTCCCTAACTCACGCATCTTGCATCTTTTTCAGAACCTTAGAGAACATGTTTGCTTCAAGAGAGAACATAGTGAACTCAAAAATAGTTACACACCATGCATTGTGAGAAGCAGCAGGGTGAGCTATGCCACTTGACACCCCTGAAATACCAGCTTCCTTATCTGTAAATGGAGACAGTAAATTTGTTTTGCAAAATTATTGGGATTTGTATAACAAATTGTCACAAATACAGTGGCTTAAACACCCCAAATTTATTATCTACAGTTCTGGTGACCTGAAGTCCAAAATGGGTTGCAGCGCTGCATTGTTTCAGTAGCCTCTAGATGGATAATCCTTTTTTTTTTTCCCCTTTTCTAGCTTCTAGAGGCTGCTCACATTCCTTGGCGCAAGACCTTATCACTCTGACTTCTGCTTCCTTGGTCCTATCTTCTTTTCTGACTCTGAGTTTCCTACCTCCCTCTGGCTATGGCTTTGTGATTACTTGGCCCAGCCAGATAATCCTGGACAATCTTCCTAAATCAAGACCCTTAACATAATCACATCAGCAAATCCCCTTTACTTTCTAAGGCAACATACTTACAGGTGTCAGAAATTAGGACATGGCCATCTTTGGGAGGCCATTATCTTGCCTACTACAGGACTAGGAAATAAAATAATACCTGTGAAGTTCTTAGCATTGTGCTTGCCACATAATAGATACTCAACTAATGCCAATTTGCAGCTGATAAGTTTTAACAATTCATTTATGTAACTATGCATCCTGTCCAGCATTAAATTCTTAGATGTTCAATATCCTATTGGGGGTGGAATACATAATGCTATGTTCTCAAGCATGCCAACCTAATTTTTTATTTTTTTACATTTATGAGCTCTGTGTACTGACCTTAGAAGATACTTCCTGTTCAAAAGCAAATGACAGTCCTTGAATGGAACGAATTAGTTTAAACAGCAAAATAGTCAACATGCAAATCCTCTTCAGTTACACTTTAATGAAGATCAAATGCAATACATAGGTTGTGGAGACTTTTTAGAGAACTCTCAACATCCTAAAGAACGTTACATCTTATAAAAGATAGAAAAATGATTATTTTATGAAGGTATGCTGCAGGAGGTCAAGATTTGGCCAGTTAGATATTTGTACCTCAGCTGATCTCATCATTTATATTTCCCAGTTTCACAGGGCATCCCAGTATCCCTTTTTTGGGGAGGGTCCTGCTGCCTCCAAACTGTACTCAGTCCAGCCCAGTGGCCCTGAATTCAATTTGGGGGTGCTGGATTTTGATGTTTTTTCTCCTGGCCCATTATACGCCAAGGACTTCACAATGGCTAAATAAGACTCTCCATCACTTTGAAGAAGGTGTGTGGCTGCCTTTGAGACCCTCCCCCAAAGATTCATGAAACTCCGTTCACACATCTAGAGAAAGGTAAAGATTAAGTCTCCACTAACTTCAGTGAAAAAAATAAACAGCCATGATACCCAGAGGGCTCAATCTTTGCTGTAATGCAGTTTATATTTGGTATGATGGGCCATCCCTAGTATGTGTTCTTTGTGGTTAATAATAGTCTTTGTTTAGTAGTCACTCTCCTAGGAGGGAATGTTAATGTAATACTCACTGAGTTTTCTGCTGCTGGCTGGGAATTATCAATAGGTCATAAGTAAGCTACCACCACATAGGGAAGACAATAAGATTATATATACTCCTACTACCTCCAATTACAGTAAGAGCAACAATTATAAGGTTGCACTCCTACTGCCACCCTAGGGAGAAAATGAAAGGAAAATGTTCCATTAGCTTAATGAAGAGAGAAGCAGAGCTATAGTAAAATTTTCTCACTATTAGCACCTATGGTGTGCCCCAGCACACGAGAGAAAAGTCAAGATGCAGGGTAACAATTAAACTTTCTGACTATTAGCCCCTAGAATGTACATTCCCTGATTTTGAAGGAGACATTTCAAACAATCACATTTATATGTTTCTCACCTCTTATGAAATTTGAGTGAGTCATTTGCTTGTAGAAACGGAGGGAGTCAGGACCAAGAGTTTATTTTACAAATGACTACAAAGTATTGTTGGCAGGCTTGCTGGAGAGCACACATCAACTGAACAGCACTTTCTGTAAAAGGCAGGGTTAGGAAAGATGAAAGCAGAGAAATGTTCACATCAACCTAATTAGAGAAAGGAGGAACTGGATTAATGTGAGTAATTTAGCATCCGTGAACTTATACTAGAAAGGAGACCCTGAGAGGGGGAAAAAGAACAAAGGAATGTTCCAACTGCCAAGGAATGAAGCTTGTCTCCTGGAAGGCATTGTATCAAAAGAAGAGCTGTCCCAGGGTTGACTGCCCTGTGCTCAGATTCTGATGCTGCCACTTAACCTTATCAAGCTTCAATTTTCCTCTTCTGCAATATGGAGGTACCACACCTCCATAGGTTATTGGGAGGGTTGAAGAGAAAATGTCTAGAAATTAATCAATGAATGGTAAGTGCTTAACAAATGTTAGTTATTATCTACGTTCAGAATCAGCCTAGAACATTATGCATTTGTATAGTGTAGGTAAATATTTGTGTGATGATGAATACTCTCAAAGTTTCCTTCTGGAGACCAGGATTTAAACTTTACTTGGGTGATAGAGAGTGAACAGTCACTTAGTTTCACCTCCATTTAAGGAGAAGTAAAAGATATTTGTACAATTTGGAGATGTCTCAATTGTTCTGTACCTTATCCATAAATGTATGGATAAATGTGGCAAGTAATGAGTTCTTCCCCCTCACCCCTTTAATCAGAGCACAAGTGGCTTTTGCTTAGTTCTATCCAGTGAAACAAAACACTGCTGATCTTGATCACACCAGTCCTCTACTGCTATTGCTTCTTACTGCCACATGGAGTTGCTCTTGAAAAGTAGGTGCTCTACATCTAGCAGGCCCTGCCTGTGATGCATGGAGGCCTTTTCGGGCCTGTCACAGCAGTTCTTAGATGAAGGCCCACTCTTTTTCCTTGGAGCTTGTTTTGACCAAAGGTGCAGCTCTAGTGCCCACCTCTTTCTATGTCATACTCCGTGTCCTTCAGGGCTCCAGTCAGCCTTGGTACCTCTGAATCAACTGGTCAACCCAGAATTAACTGTCTCTCCCCCCCCCCCCCCCCCGCCCCCCACCACCCCACTCTACCCAAGAAAATTCTATAAGGGAAAGACTTTTGTACCTCCACAACTTCCCTTCCTGGCCAGAAGCCCTACAGCCACCATCATCTTTTCCAATTATTAATAATTTGTCTCTTCTCTTTTCCAAAATTACATGGCTACAAATGATAAAATTTGGTTTATATAACATTGGGTTTATATTATAAAATAGAAGCAAAGAAGGTAAAACAGACTGTAGAGATGAGACAACCATTTTGCCTTGTTCCTATGTTTTTTCAGATGAGGATGTAGACAATAAACAATGTAGTTTTGATTGCATAGCTACCAGCACTGCCTCCATCTGAGGGCTTTTAAGTTTAGGAATAGGAAAGCCTTGTGACTTCATAAAAAGATTTGAAAACCTATCCTCACCAAGCCAGAAGCACCCATAGCTCATGAGCCCTAATTTCCCTGTATGCCATCATGAAGTGCTTATTTGGGGTAGGTCACTTTTCATGGTGGGACACATGAGTAGAACGAGTAAGGGAGTCCTTGATGTGGTATAATTTGAAAGATAGTATGGAGGCCTTATAACTCAAAATACAAAATAGTCCTAATGTCAGAATTGTACTGTTGGCTTTTGTGCTAGGCTTTACTCACTCTGTGATCCTATTTGAAAGGCAAATCCACTGATGGTGAGACACTAAAGTAAAGTTCCTAATACTTTAGTGAAGACATAGACACTTCAGAGTGATCCCAGAAATCTAGGACCACAGGAGCACTGAGCTTCTAGAACTGGGGAGGGTACAGAGTGGAAACTAGGCTTGTGCTCAGATATGAAGCAAAAATGATGAGGGTCAACTGCCCACTTACAGCTAGCTCTGAGTTTTCTCTCCAGCTAAATGGGTTTAAAATTTTTTTTTAATTTTAATTATCCTGTTAATAATAGTGGGATATGATGCAGAAGGAATCATGTTGTATAACAGCACTGGGATGCAGTGACAATTATTTCACAATTGTTAATTTTATTAATAGCACTCTTGGATCTCCTCAATAAGGGGATATTGATTAATGTGTAAAGTGAACTTTGAGATTGGGGAGGTACGTCTCTGGACATTTTCTGCAGTTGATGTACCTGGCACAAAACAAAGCAGGTTTTGTGGATAGAGAGGAAATTAGAGTATACAGGGACATGTGGAGGGCGGGGCGGTCCCCTCCTGATGTAGGCACTAAGGGGATGATGCATTGTCTGTAGAGGAGTTAAACAGGGGAATAAAACTGATCAAAAGTTGGTCTGCTTTTTATTATCATTTTGTGCCAACAATTCTAAGTAATGTTAGCAATGCAACAATCCTCCCCAAAATTATCTCTCATTAGCCTAAATCCTAAGCAATTACTATGGTTATTGTTGAAGTAAAACATATGAAAGTTTCAAAATAGCACATTTTGATAACTTATCCTTTCATAAACATTGCATCCAGCATGTAAGTTAATTTGGAGAATTCCCAGGTGTACCGTTGGCCTGCACCCATGGACTTGCTGCACCCATTTTTTTTCTGGAGTAACAACAATTGAGGATTGGTGAAGCCTTGCTTTGAAGACAATTTCTATCTCCAATCCTGTGTTTAAAAATATATTTGAAATGAGCAATTTAGCTTTTGAATTAGTGATTTGAAAGATGAAGAAATAACACTTGCATTACTTCAATTCGGCTATTCTGGGCAGTTTTTATTATGATAGTGAAACAGCATGCTAACTCTGAGGTGCAATGTGTTTTGTCTGATAAATGTAAATTTTGTTTCAAACATCCAACTTTCACTAAATTTGAATACTTCTCTTTATGGTTAATCATTTGTTTTAAACTAAAGAATAATGCAAGAAAGTAGAATGTTTCATCAGTGATATGTTTTAGTTGTCTAAACTGTACTTTTTGCAGATGTTTTGGGTTTATTAAAATTTACTTATTGGTTTATTATACATTACTGTGACAAACCAGTATGTAGATATAAATCCATTCCCCTTTCAAAATACATTAATGTAATTTAAAATTATTCTTTATTTGCTTTGTAATAACTATTTCATTTTGTGATTTTTACTGGCATGGTCATATGATATATAAGTATATATACATAGTGTGTATTTATATATGTATATGTATATATATAGACAAACACACACACACACACACACACACCTACTTCAGTAAGACAATTTTCACTACCTGTACTCCTTCTCTGGACATCATTTTTAATTCCTTTCATGATTATTACTGAAAATGATTTTGTTTTATGGAGTGATGGGTGTTATAAAATAATTCACTCTGAGTGTCAAATATTCTAGATGTGCCACAAATGTCTACACTACTTCTATACTAAGATCTTCTACTAGAATCTCTAATAACTAGCTGCAGCTTTGTAAACACACTTGCACTTTGGTTGATTTTTCTAGTGATTACTGTGCCAGCAATGGGCTATATGAGAACAAGTGAGTTCCATTTTTAACTCCATCAGCAGATAAGAATTCTTATTATTATAATTACTTTGTCTTTACTGGTTAAATTAATATTCAGCTGTTGGGATTGCTGTGCAATATATGATATTATTTTACCTACTGTGTGTTCAAAGCAGTCTTGTCACAGTAACAGCATGCTAGCATGAAAAGCCTTATAACAAATAGGTAAATACATGTCTTTTGTGAATTAAAAAGGGGTAATTACGGCAGCCTTACCACATCTGTGGGTGAATAGCTAAAAATAATAGATGTAAAAATGTCAGGAAATATTTAACATTAAATACAAATAAAAGATTGTCATAAGAATGACCTATAAAACATAATTTTTAGTTTCTTTTGATAGAATATCCAAATTAGAATATGAAAACACATGCACAAATACTCTTATTTTCTCTTCATTTTTAACAGTCCCAGGCCTATACACTACAGGTACAATTGCTGTAATTTTCTCGTCAAAGTAGATTTTTGCTATAAAGGACCCCTAAATTATTATTATTTTAAAAATTTATCTTCATGCTTTATAAAAAACAAATAAACCCTGATACTGAAAATATTTTGGCTTCTTAGAAACACATAGGAGTATGCTATACGAGGTGTGCTTTTTATTGAGATTCATTTAGAAACAAACACACGAGAACTTGCAACTGAGCTTCCAAGTATTCTCATGATTCTGTTATTGTGCCACATCTTTCTGGGAAATTCTTTTTCTTTGTCAGTCACCTTCAAAGCATATGGCATATCCTTCCAAATACTTGATTTCTTAAAATTGAGCTCCTGAATGTAAGACAGTTGATTAAGCTAGATAAATTTGTTTTTATTTAAAAAGAAGAGGCAACCATAGGGTTTATTTTCCTTCTGTAGCTTCTAAATGAGCTTTGAAGACTTTTGCAAAGAAAAATCCCCTAAATATTTTCTAGCCATGATGGTTTCACCATGAATCATCTCTAGAGGAGACTAATTTAAAAGACAATATATATTTGAATACACTAACTGGTAGAGTTGTCAGTGATATGGGTCTCATTTCTGAAAAATAGTCATATGGATTCTAATGATTATTGATGTAAAGCAATGATTGGTAACATAACCAAGTTAGCTATGTTTGAACAACAATGAAATGCTTAAAGTTAGAAGTCACCAGGGAACAGTCTGACTTAATCAGTGTCAGGATCATATTAAATTTTCTCCAATCTTTTTCTCTTAAATTTTGCCTAGAACATTATCAGTGGTGGATTAATAACTTGATTTTGCAAATATTGCATTAACCTCATTCCAAAAATGATATGAAGAAACTAACAATAAAATATAGAATAGTATAAATTAATAAAGATCAATATATTAGGAAAGGGTAGTATGATAGGATACAATAAGATAAAAAACAAGTAAGTTGAAGCAAAGGGAAAATATAGAATAGTAAGATGAATACAATACAAGGATAATAAACAAAAATGTATATAAAAAACAACTCTGGAGAAGGTCAAATCTCAACTCTCAGCTTAGTTACCAAAGCAGAGAGGAAGATTATTTGTTAAGGAGAATATCGTCTGTGTGTGTGAGTTCATTTTCTCTCTGTGCATGTCCATAAGGAGAAGCAGTGGGGCTGGTTAGCATAACTAGATGAAAATCTAAATCTGATTTTGCCATTAATAAAAATTTCTCATTTCTCTGTGGTGCAGCAAATGTGGGGATTTAATCCCCTGCCCCCCATTTTGCTAGCACATTACAAAATGAATGGGATATAAATAATGGGACCTGCTTCAGTTCATAAGTCAGTCACTAAGGAAATAGAAACAGCCAATATCTTTATTTTAGAGTCAAAGGAAATGAGGGAGCATCACCTATGTGCTATTCACTTTATATGTGCTGTGTCTTTTAATTTATACAGTAATCTTATAAAGTAAGATTCCTATTTTACGAATGAGGACCCTAGGCCCAAGGTTTACTTAAAACAGAGGTAGCATTTGAATTTGACTAATCCAAAGCCAGAGTATATTCTCTACCTATGACATTGCTTATGAACCTTTCAAAGGACTTTTCTGGAAAACTGTCTTAAGCAGCATAATGAAGAGTTATCCCTAGTTCAGATTCCCTAAGCATTAATCTTTGATTTTAAAAAAGCCCTTGATAACTTCTGTGCACTCATTTATGAGTTTCAACCTTTTTGTTAGCCATATAGTATCTGAACTATTATTTACTCAATATTTTCCATTACAGGTATTCATTTTTAATTTAAATTTAAGGAGGAAATTTGGTTACTATTAAAAATATAAAACCAATGTGTTTGCTGGAAATAAAAAGAAACATAAAGGTAACTATTAGTAGATGCGAGTCCATGCAGCTCTTAGGAAGCTTTCAGGCACCACTAACTGGGCCTGTGCAGGACTGGGAAGTTGGGAAGCTCCACCCACGCTTGAATGTAGGGGCGAGGCCTTCAGTAGGCGGTTCCTGAGAGGTTTGCATTGTGGTAGAAACTCAGCCCTAGGGACGATGAGGGAATATGTCACTACTATTAGAAAACTGCAGCTCCAGCTTAGTGTACTTTATTCAATGAAGGAACTTGGGGAAAAAGGCTGGTGGAATAAAACAAAACAAAAATGTCCCTATTCTATGAGAACAAATTATTTTCAACTCTTTATTACTAAGACGTAAGTGCCCCTATTTCAAAACTTCAGATTTCTAAGAAGCTAAGTTAGACAACTCAAATACTGTTTCATTAAATCAATAAATTAAGCAATCTGACACTTAAGTATGTTGTCAAGTAAATCAGTATTTTTCTATTATTTTTAGAAAAATATTCAAGAAAATCCAAGAGATAGCATCTGGTACTTAAAACATTTCTGTATCTTTCAGATTGTAAATTCTAGGAGAGCAAGCACTTAACATTCCTAGAGCCTAACACAGTATGTTATATAATATGTGTGTCAGAATATTCTGAATGTATTCATTTCCTTACTGAACATCAAACTCAGATTTAATCAGTGGTTTATCTCACTGAAGAAATGACTTCTACTTGTAGCAAATAGTTATGAATGACGCAGACCATGTCTCCCGTAGATGAATTTCACTTTTGGCAGAATATCACTATTTTTTTCAAACCTTATGTGAATTTTGAATAAATGTCTTTCCATGAATAATGATGATTGTTAAACTTTAGCAAAGTTTTGTAAAACACTACATCTACTCAATTCTATGGCCACTTTATTAACTCCAATGACCTATTCAAGAAGGGAATGAATACTGATTGAATATCTGTGCACTTAGAACTTGGTAGTATTCAATGCTCACAATAGGAGGAAAGTGAAGATCACATAAATTAATTTATCCAGAACCACCCAGCTCTCTGTATGTCAGAGCTGGTATTTGAAACCAGCCCAGTGTAACGTCTAAGACTGCATATTCTCTCTATATCATTCTGCCTTTATGGTTAATGGAAATGTTCAAAATATCACTTAAAATTCTTGGATACTGGCAACTCTATTTCTTCATATAGAGTTTATAGGAATCACTGGAAGCTGTGGCTTTATGAGGTGAGGGGAGTCATATAAGGTCGTATTATACTGAACAAAATCAGGATCGACGCTAATGAACCATGGGGAGCTCAGTCACTGTAGAGTGAGTTCCAGGAGGAGATTTCTAAGATGGGAGTGCCAGGTGCTTTAAGGCTCACTGAAGCATAACTGCAAAGAATGTGTCCTATGACAGGCAGCAACTGCAAGCCTCAGCTGTTGCTAGTCTAATAGGCTGGGTCCAAGCTATGCAGTGTGACTCAAGAGGCAGTGTCATAAATGGTGACAAATTCTCTGAATAGTGCCAGAGATGGCAACCACAGGGCAGAAACCACCTGTGATGAATGTGGACTGAGCCAGTTTGCACAATGGACTTTTTACACACATGTGCAAAACAATCACTCAAACATCATTGTTATAGGTGGGAGAACCACCTGCTTTATTACGTATTTGACACTGTGCTGCTTTACTGAATCAAGACGAAGTGGTTTTGTGTGTCTGGTGGCACTGAGAATACAAAGTTGTGAAGATGAATGTCATTGTCCTCAAGAAGTTCAAAAAACTGGTGTGGGAAGTAGGAGGAAAGATTTGCAAACTTATGAAACCAGTGCTCTGAAACTTGCATTTTTCATTTTACACACGCAATATTTATGTGTGTGTGTGTATACATATATACACACACACACATACATATATGCACACACACACACACATGAGTATATTCACCTGGAACAAGGCTCTTAGAAGGTAGAAGTTCTGTATGACTATCTGAAACAAAAATGTAACTTATCAATCAACTAAGTACAATATATATTAGTATATTACCAGATTATAATACAATTCTTCACGTATTTTCCTCATACTCCTACTTATACACATTTTCTTCATTGACAATGCAGAGGGAAATCCCATACTTGCACGTGAACACACATTCAAAATCAGCGGGGAAGGCAGAAGGGGGAGACAGTAGAGGAAGGTGCATTTAGTATGTAGGAATGCTTCCATATTTTTGTGTAGATTGGCTGCAAATTAAGCATAGTAATTACTTTCCTTAGAAATTTATATTTATTTGCATATCCAAATTTCAAACATTTGGAAGTAAAAATATTCTTTTGCATATATATTTTCAGCATATTAGGTATTCAGGTTTCTGGGATTCTGCTTGTCAAGAGTCAGACCTACAGAGATAAAACGTTGTTGCCCCTAGGATGCCCTTCTCTCCTTTGCCTAGTGAACTTCAACCATCACCTCTTCCGACAATTTCTGTATTAACAACACACAGAAGTGGCCTCCCATGTTACAATGCTAATACACTGCAGGAGTTAAACCATTCAAAATTAGGTACTATTTTTTGTCTTTGTGTCTAGTGCTGGAGTGGCATACAAGTATAATAGCACAATAAAAGTTTATGTTTTTATTGACCAAATTAAGTTCTCCATTAAAACTAACTACTCGGCAGTTTCTAATTCCAAGTTATACCTTATGTTTAATTTTTTAGGCCCTTAATATTAAATCAAATGGCATGTGCTATCTTAGTATGTGTAAGGGAAATACATACTATGGGCATGAAGCCAAATATTCACATTAGTTAAAAAGTCCTCTTGCTATTAACAAGCTCTAACAAGTAAGCATTAGCAAAAAAAACAGTTAAAGCCTTAGCATTTGCTTTTTAGATTCAAAAAGTATTTAAGATTATGGATAAAGACTTAAGTTCCTTAGGAAAATGTTTAAATAAATTATTCAAGTAAACCTATATACAGTGATTCATAACTTCTAAATAATTTTTATCAACTCCTTCTGGACTGTGATAAATATATTGATGCTCTGTAAATGTACGTACAATAGACTGTTAGCCGGAACTCAAGCAGCCAGCCCTTGCCAACTAATGGTGCATCTACTTACATTTATTTATCTGGCATCTACCAATCCCCATAGGTATCGATTAACTGAGAGTCTACTGTATTATAGAAATGGTAAATAAAATATCGAGCTAAGAGATTCTCAAGAGTCTGTAGTATGGGCTAATAATCTTTACTGTGACAGGTTAAGATTTTTAAGTTAAAATCTGGAAGACTGACAACTTGTCCTATTGGTGAATGTAATTAAGTTCCAAATTTTAGTCCATCTATAAGACATTACAGAATATTGAATTGTATTTAATAGTATCTGCCAAGAGACAAAGAAAATATGGTACTTTAATCCCTGTTAAATACTATACTTCTCCTATTTCTAAAATATGTGATTTAAATTATTCATTTTACACAGGTGAAAACTAAAATTCTCTGAATTTTAATTATTGACTTTCTCCCTATTTTATTAGTATATAATACTTATTAAACTTCTAAATGTCAGATTAGCATACTGTTTTCAATTGCTGTCTTTTCTACTCCTAATTTAGTTTTTAAGAAGTAGTTCAAGATAATTGTAGCTCACAAAATTATCAAGCTACTTCTCCAATGAACACATTATATAGTCAACTACAAAATCAATTCAGTAATTTCAAATTGTTTTTGTTTTTTGTTTGATATTTCAGCTCATTATTTATTATGTATTATAGTTTCTGGGAGGAAAGTTACATAAAGCATTTGGAAATTGGAAGGTATATTCAAGCAAATGAGTCTTTTTTCTTTATGGGATACATTTCCTGGAAACGAAATCTTTAAAAGAGTAAGTTAAGTCAGATACTTAAATATTTTGAAGTAAGATAGCTCAAAAACCCTTAAGTTAAATATCATTTAACTATTTTTCCAAAAAAATGTACAAATGACTTATTTTTATTGTACTCATGCACTGTAGTATTAGGGAGAAAAGCATGCTGAAGATGCAACAAATATTCTTTGAACACTTCAATAAACACAATGTAAACGTTCACTTTAATAACGTTTCCTTTGTCAATGCAAAACAGTGCATTTTTTCCTTGCCTCTGGCTGAGCTGCGACAAGCCAAGTAGCAACAGCAGAGTGCTGAAAGAATTTTTCAACAGCAATTTGCTTGTTCTAATTTACTTTTCAAGGTTGATGATCAGGATCATTATGTTGCTTGCAAAAAGGTCTATTTCTATTAATTTGATCCAGTCATTCCTCTTTTTTCATCATATTTAGTGCCCCTGGCAGCTAGCTTCAAGTGAATCAGAAGTGCCACTGGTGCTCCAGTTCTATAGTTTTATATATAGAAAATGGACTCCTATGTCATTTAGAAACAATGTCTTATACCCGTTGAGAAAGTATGGGTACACTGACATGAATGACTCAGATGTGAAACCTTTGCATTTTGCTCTTCAAATAGAAATACTCTTTCTAGTCAGTTGACCCATGTAACATTAATGCCGAAGCATTATCTGTTCAATCCTGTCTGTTTAAATTCTAAGAAACCTTGTTTTATAGCTTGTGCAGAATCATTACTCATCAACAAGATCCAAGAAACAGAACTCTTATGTAATTTAAAAATTTTACATGATGCATATGAAAAAGGCTTATTTCAAATGCATAAAATTCTAAAGTGTAATGGGAAATAATCAAGTTATTCTTCACATCCTCAATACATTTCAAAATAGATGTTTTCCCAATCTCCTTCCTGAGGGAGCTTGTATTAGTTCTAATGTGTATAGTCGCAAAACTTAAAGAACCCCAGCTAAGTTTTTTGGAAAATTCAATCGTGTTACATTCCTCACAGTAAATATAAGTATAAAACAGGCAAGGAAAAGAAACTCTTCCTTCATTCACTGGTATATTAACAATGTTAACAATATACATAAAACAGATCACATTTATGCAGGCCATGCTTCTAAAAGGGAAAAAAAAATCACAGGGTTTAAAAATATAATCATTAATTATCTCTTTATAACCTGCAGAGGGCACTCAAGTCCCTTGAAAGAAAAGTAAAAACGTTTTAAGAAGGATGGATAACAATTTATTTTTATTATTAAAAGTATGTTATCTAAACCAATTTTTTAACAGAAACTATCATTTAAAAAGAAGATACACAGTTTGACTTTAAATGTTTAATGGATTATCAAAATATACAAATTTTCACATCCTATTGGAAAAACAGTTCAGCAGGTGGTTTCCAACCCAGGGTATCCATCCATCAATTTGTAAATGTTGTGCATCATATGTTAGCACCACACTGCCAACTATTATGCAGATTAGCCATGGCTTTAGAGAAATCAACCTGAACCTCAGAGTAACCTGCTTACAATGTAGTAAACTAGTAATATAGATAAGGCCTTGCAATGCTCCAGGCTATCTATGAACAATATTATCATACCCCTAAAACAACTGATGAAAAATATTAGTAGTTGAAAGCCTTTGGTTTACATGAGTTTTAATCATTTTGTAATAGTGATTTCTTGAGTTTTTTTGCAATTTTCATTTTAATGACCCCCTTGATTAATATTAATACTGTGTTTGAGGATATTTGAATATTTAACTTTAAATATTCTTCTTCCTCTGACATACTAAATATTTCATAGGGAAACCCAAGTCACACACACTTATAGTATTACATACATTATATAAATATAGAAACATGTACTGTTTTATAGAGATTAATTTTCTAATAGCATACTTCAAAATATAACATTTTATTAACTAAATACTGCATAGAGTAGTGAATTATTAAAAATACTAGTTTCTAAGCAACATAGCCAGGGGATCCTGCCTTTCATATTTTTTCTGACTGTCAATTTTACTGCTGTTAAGTAACTTGTTATCAAAAGGTATCTGGAAACACTTTGGTTACTAAATTGAAACTAGAGAGGGTGGTTTGGTACAAAAGTAAGTTAGATATGCACTTTTTTTAGTCGTTTCAACTTAGAAATTGGGTCACAAAAAGTTTGAGCCAAAAAATGTGTAAGAGAATTATGTAAATATGTAACTTGTATTGCATATTGCTACTAGAATAATGGACAATTATAAAGCATTTAAAAATGCCTTTGTCTATGATAATTTAACAATGAAAGAAATTTTGTTACAAATCAGTGTTTCTTTTTTAAAGATCTTGAAATATACATGAGGACTAGATCCCTCAAATTTGATACCTTGCAAGATAAATATTGGCATTGATATTGATAATAGCTTTTAAAAGAGCATTTTTTGAGAAACCTAGCACGAAACACATCATAAAATGTTATTCTTAAAATACCATGCAAAATTCCATGGATGATTTCAAAGTTTAGAGGTATGGAAGAAGAGATACCCAGTTAAATGGGGCGGGGTTGGGGGGAAGGCAGAAATGATAGTAAACAGTATTGTGAAAAAGTTATTTTGATAATTTAAAATAATTAGAAATATTTTTGTAATGGCATCATTTACCTTTATGAAATGAATGCAATTGTTCTTCTGAGGGAAACATTAAGTTCTTTGCAAGAAAGGAGAGTTAACAAATAAAGCTTTGAAATCAGAAGTCTTAAGATGAATAATAGTGTATTACATGTTTTCCCCAATTGGATTTCTTTACCACATAGCAGTGCATTTTTTAATAGGGGAGAGTGGAAAGAAACCATGCAGTTTAATAAAATAGAAGCATTATCTCAACCTGACTTGTAGCCACTGCTTTGATTTTTAGGTTATCTCTGGGCCAAAAGCATACACTCTAGTACATGAACAAAATGAGAAGATGTACTAAGAATGTAGTCTTTTTTTTTCCCCCCAAAGAATGTTTTCCTAAAATCATTGTTAGGTAAAGCTAAAAGAAATGTTTGTTCTATTACATAAGAAATAAACTTCATTTGGTATTCAACTGACTTTCTAACTTAGCAGACAGGACTTTACATCTTCAAATACTGAAAATAAATTGCATTCTTGGCCCTTGCTTTAAAAGGTTAGAGAGAATAAACGCACACCCTGGTAGTGTTCTAGTGATCTCCCTAATCTCAGTTGCACTTTGTCAGAACGAGGTAACTGGTAGTTAAGTGAAATACCCTAGATCAAAGGGGGATTAATCACCAACTGAATCCTTGCTGAATAAACCTGTCATTCAAGAAAATTATTTCCACTGAACTTAGCAGAGGATTGAAGGTATTTGCATAACAGGGACCAACGTACTTCAGCCAGGTTAAAAGGTTCAGAATTCATCCCATGTTTAGCTTTTTGCCTCCTTTTCCTTTCAGCAGCCTGGTACAATGGTTTCTAATCTGATAATACAGCTAACTATCTAAATGATGTCAGAACAGAAAAGTATTGCAAAGTTTGGATGAGGGATGGATCAATTTCACTTTCAGTAACTCCTAAATCTGATTTGTTGGAATTTAAGATGTAATCCTAAAAAAGTCCCTTAAACCTGAGGACTGTTTATTAACATCCCGTTTCTGACCTTTGTCTTAGAAACAGCAGTTCTGCTGTGGCAGCAGGACCCAAAGAGGCTCTGGGTGAAAACTCGACCTACCTACCTCCCGGGGTTGGTATAGGCGGCTATGAATGTCCATAAAGCAGTATGAAATACTATGATTAAAAAAAAAAAGAAAATACCAGTAGTTGTTATTATGTACAAAGTTGTGGTTTGAAAGATCTTAATTAATACAATATATAAAATCAATTTTAGCTCATTAGAAATATAAAGTTGGTATAAAAATTTTTTATGACGCAAATGTTTAATCAAAAAAGTATTTTGGACAAATAATTCTCCGAGGCCATTTACTTCAAACCTGACATTTAAATCAATTATTTAAAAAGTAAAAACTGCCTACCATTGTAAAGGCACTGCTTTACATTGTAAGGATAGTCCTGGCTTTAAAAGTTTAAAAAATATTGTTTAGAGAAACTGAAGAAAAGAAGCGTTTTACTAAAACCATGAACCATCTTTTCTGGAGTACATTTCCAGAATTGAACACTTCTTGTACCTTTTTTCGGTCTACTGAAGAACAATTACCCATATGATAGACACCAGATTTCATAATCATATTTTGGCACTAAATGGGAATTGAGCAATTTTGCATCTAGAGTAGGTCTGACACCATCCGAATCTTTAACTGGAAGTACGTGCTCATATTCACTGCAAATGCAAAGCATCTTTCAAGTTAAAAAATGCTAAGAATAGTTATCAAAGAAAATGAATAAAATCCATAGTGAGATAATTTTTTTAGAAAATGATTGAAGTTTTAACCCAAGAAAGGACTCTTAGAGTGTCTTATAGCTTAGAATAAGAACATGTCAATCACGATTAAGCTTCTGGAATCGGAATCCCTTTGAAATGCAGCTGTTTCTTCTTTAATTGTGGCAGCGGACTCTGAAGAAAAGAAAGGTCCAGCCTTAAAGATGAGTAAGGAATACAAAATAGCTCGGGATTAGTTGTGGAGTTCAAAGGTCGCTAATTACACTAAGGAGTTCCCAGACACAGGGAAAACATTAAACAGGTCACCTACCAAACGGGAAACAGACTTTGTCTTCAGAAATTATCCTGAAGTGACAGGTTTCTAGACAAAATCAAAAGCATCACAGTGTGTCCAGCTGATCTCAATAGGATGAAAACATGAGTTGGTTTTAGTTTTGTAGCGTTATGTTAGAATGAAATGGCAACAGATGGCCTCCGGTTGCTCATTGCCCCTCTACTTCTCCAGTACTCCCTAGATTTTCCTCAGCTTTCTAGAAATGTCAAATCAAAGATTCACAGGTTTTTCTGATTGCTTATGAAAAGTTTTCCCTAGGGGATTATTATACTGAATCTCTGCCTAGTCACTAGATAAATGCCTCCTGCTTATCTTAGTGTACTTTGCTGAACATTTATACAATCAAGCTGTCCAAATGGCTTCATTAATATTAACATAAGTATGTTAAGCTTTCCTTGAGTTTAAGAGAGATCAAATAATTTAAGGGGAATAATTTTTTTATTATTTCAAAAGAAAAGTTATTATTACAGATTAGCTGTGATTGGGCTAGAATAACAAATTAAAGTCCTAGTCAGACTATTTCCTTTGTTACTTGGGATAATTTTGAACAGAGAACAATATGCTATAACGCCCTGTAGAAAATGAGAGTTTATAATGAGTAGGATTGACCTTAATTAAAAAATCATATTTAAAATCCTAAATTTATATGCAATATCCCTTCAAACTACCATAGCTCTCTTTCAAGGAGTTAGCAGCTTTTTCTAAGCCTTTCCTTAGGAGACTCATTAAAAAATAGAAACCAAGATGTAATTTAATTAAATATTAGTCTGTAATGTATTTTTTATAATACTTGTAATTCTGTTCTATAAAAAGATACTTGACATGGATGAAATTTTGAGGGTCTTGAGATTTCATCTTTTCTTGAATGGTCACTTAAAAGCCAAACTTGACAGTGAACTGCTTTACAAACAGGACAAGACATATAATTGTACAGACAGGTAGAGAATAAAGAGTATGAATAGATGGTTCCTGAGGAAACCAAGAGAATGCTAATAAGAAAGTGAGAATGACAAATTTAAAGAAAACATGCTACATGAGATGGCAGTGGTATTAAAAGATACTCTGTATCCACAGAATGGCTTTTGAATTTTACCTGAATTCATTCATTAATGAATGTTAATAGAACATGAAAAGAAAAAAGCAATATTATGCCTAAATGTAGCTTTAAAAATTTGGCTACAGACATGAAGTGATCACAAAACACTATGCTCATCTTGTGAAGGTATCCCAACTCTCTTAATATTCTTGCTGACACCTAAGTAAAATACTATTGTGACAGGTTAATAAGCTTACCTGAGAAGTAACTCTAGAAAAGAGATAAACACTTCAAGTAGAATAATGTAGATTCTTTATTAGTCAATAGGATAGTTCTGATTAAGAACTATTACTATTTAAATAATTTTCCTTTGTTTTCACTGGCTTTTTTTTTCTAAGAGATTTACAGTAGTTTCTAATGTCACTGGTATTCTGTAACAGCACAATGTACTAGGAGCTTAGTATTCCGTTTTAGAAGAGCAAATAGTTTTTTATTTTGCATATCATCTATAATCCATCAAGAGTAGATGCCTGCAGTGCTGCACTGAAGAGAACCCTGAGTCCGTATCCAGAAGATTCAGGGATAAAAGAAGCTCTGACAGATTAGCCAGATCTGCCAGAGGTGCAAGGAGGAACATGTTGCAGGTGAGCCATGACTAGTCAAGAATAAGCCCAAAGTGAATCACTATTGTTTTATGCTATGAATCATGGTTGAATAAAATCAGAAGGTAATAAATATATAGACATTAGTCTTTAAAAGGTTTTTTCCAAACTTTTGTCAGACTAACAATGTCAAACAAGCATTTTTATAATAAAATCAATTATTTTTCACTGATAGGTTATATGCATATGTATTAAAAATAAAAGACTATGACTTAAGCTATGTCACTATTGTATAAATTCTATTTAAACATGAGAAAATTACAGTAATAATGATCCATATGTTATTGGAGCAGAAGCTTTAGAATTCCAGATGTAATAGTCAGAAGAAATTAATTTCCGGTCTAAAAAAAAAAGAAACAAATATTAAGAATATATTATCTTTAACAAAAATTCAATAAGACAGCAAAGTCATGATATTTTAAAATTGTGGAACACAATTATCTCAAGAAAGGTACTATTTTGAAATATGTATTTTAATTTGAATTTATCAAGGATTTTTAACTTTCACCACTTTAAAAATATGGGTTCATTACATATTTAAATAATCCATCTTTAAGCTTATTTATGTCGATTTATGCCAGTATCCCTCATCTACGCCAAATCTGCCAATTTTTTTTCCTCATAGTTTCCCTAAATTCTGTTTGTTGTGGACCATTACTTCAACTACAGCTACAACATAAAAATTTTTTTTTATTAGTTTCCCTTTTGTAACCTCTTCACTATGGTCCTGATTCTGATCTTGCTATTCTTTACCCATTCTAAGTTTCAGAGATAGAAACAAACACTCGACTTTCTAATATTATTCTAAGAAGATTGCTTCAGTGGTTTCTTACAGTTCTGATCAAATTTAAGCTTTTTGTTTTAACAGCTCTATAGCTTTGGACAAATAACCTCTTTGAACTAAAGTTTTCTGATAGGTAAAATGGAAACAATGGTCATTTAGAGCTAGACACATGTAAATTCTTATTATTACACACATCACTAAATATCCAATTCTACCTTTTCTACCTTTCTTCTTCTCATGTCCTTCATAAAGAAAAGGATGTAGGTAGGCTATATTACCTTGTTATCTTTTCTTTTTTTTTCCAGTTTGGGAACTTAGTAACATTGAGAGGGAACATAGCATATTGGTTAAGTGGCCAGGCTCCAGAGCCATACTACTTCAATTTGAGTCCTAGATCTGACGTTTATTAGTTACATGACCCTAATCTCTCTGTTCAATCAGCGTACTCATCTGTAAATGGAGACAACAGCTTAGTAATAGGATGCTGTGAGGTTTAATGGGTTAACACACATAAAATATTTAGAACAATGTTTGGCACATAGTAAGCCATAAATGTTAGCTATTATTATTTGATATTTTGCATTCAGTATCCTATAGATACAATCTAGTATATTGGGTTGTTTGTATTTAGACAAAACAGTTCATTTGTCCAAACGGACATAGCTATACTATGCCTTTATAAAATAATCTTCATAATGATTATTTTTTCCTACATTATTTAAAAAAACAACCAAAAAATGATGTAGGAAAAAACACAGGAAAAGCCTACAGAGGTCAAGAATATGGCTTATTCTGATTACTTATTATTGCCCTTCACATGTAATTAATTATTAGAATTCTATAGTTCTGAGTTCTCTAATTCTTTTGAAACTTTCAATTAAAAAGTTTTGCCTTATCTTTCCTATTTTAAGGACCCTAATCTTCAAAAAATACTTATTCTCCTTAATATATGAGGCTAAAGGTTTCTACCTAACGTTTAGCTAACTCTATCACATTCTAGCTACTTTTCAGTTCTATGACATATACATATTTAATCCGAAGTAAATAACTTTGAATTCACTTATAAATTGCTTTCTGTCTCCCTCTATTTTCATATACATTACACACACATACACACAGGGGTTGGATAATTAATTTCATGAACTTATCCTAGAAAAAGTGTTACCATACCTCATTGCTGAATATCACTATGGTCACCTTCGAAGTACTCCCCTTAGGAAGCTATGCATAGAGGCCAGCACCTACTCGACCTTTCAAAGCAATTTTGGAACTCTTTTTCTGGAATGGCCATCTGAACTGTCGTCGTGCCTAAAATCTGACCATTAAGTTGGTGAACTTATCACTGTGCGCTTATGTTGGGAGCATTGTACAAACAACTCGGTAAGGTGTCATAAGTTTGGCAACCCAAATTGTTTGTACAGCGCTGCCAACGTAAGCACACAGTGGCATAGCTTCCCAAGGGAGTACTTCGAAGGTGACCGTAGTGATATTCAGCAATGAGGTGTGTAGCACTTTTTCTAGGATGAGTTCCTGAATTTGTCTTACCTCATGTGTATATATGTGTATATTTCTTTTTACAACCAACAAACTCAACTGAATGCAGAAAACTTTCTTTCCATTGCACTCCTATTTGTAAAACAGAGTACTAAATAATGCTCACTGACTACATTTGCTAGAAATATTTAAAATTTTAAATAATCACATCTAACATCAATTGAACCCATGCTACATGCTAAGCATTATGCTAAGTGCTTCATTGATATAATTTTATTTAAACCCCATAACAATCCCAAGGTAAAGGACATTATTATTTCCATTTTATAGATGAGAAAACTAAAACTTTGAGAAGTACACTAACATGCTTAAAATCACAGATAATAAATTCTCTGAGCCAGACTCAAACCCTTATCTGTTCCACACCAAAGCCCTGTGAGCAATCTCTAAAATAAAAGTATATTATTATAATCAGAGCAAAACAAATCCAACAAATCCATAAAGTCCACCTCTATGCCAATCTTGCTTCATGCAGACAATTTTTTAAATAGGAGAAGGCATAGGGCAATGTAAAGTACAGAAAAAGTTACACAGCATCAGGCCAGAATTTTTAGAAATTGAAATTATTCTCTGATTTCTTTCTGTTACATTTTAATTTTACCTTAGGTAGTAACTGCATAACACCATTTTAACTCCCTCAAGTTAGTATGAATTGGTACAACTTACGTGTACTTATTTTTGGTTTTCCTGATGCAAAAACTTGAACTGAATGCTGATCCGCATAACACCCAGTAAGTGTATAATCTAAGATCCTAAAATGAAGCTAGAAAAAAGAAGAAAAATGTACCAAATTGAGGTGATTCTTTAGTAAAAATAATGATCAAATTTCTTTCCCTTGACATAATTTTAGGAATTTACTTCACATAGTTAACAAAATTAAAATCTCAAATAGTAAACCTGAATATTGTGTGTGTGTGTGCATAGGTATACATACACTTACACAGCTTCCCCTTTGCATTAGGGCACTTTCTTTGCAAAGGTTGCCATCATGAAGTGCTTAACACATAGCAGGCACTTCACTAATATGAACCCTAATCCATACTGTAGGTATCTTTATTTTACAGAGACAGAAGCAATTAGTATCCTAGCACGTAAGTAGCCAAGCTGGCATTTGAACTCAGACCTGACTGACTACAAACGCTGGTGCTCTTTCCCCTATGGTGTCTGGTGTTCTGTACATTCTCTTCCGTATCTAAGTCTATGTGATTGTGATATATGTCTATTTCAGCTCATAATGCTTTAGGCAGAAACATATACATCTGCTACCAAAACATAAAAATGCAATTACTAAAACAGAAATACTAGTTTATTCTGGTGTTTAGAAGAAATGAGATGCTCTACTTAATTTTCCAGAAGACTGAAATTTAACTTTTATAGAACTAATCTTAGAAATCACTCCTTCTCTCACCTATAAAACCTTTCTAAAATGTAATCCATAGTTCCTGGATTTAATTGATAACATGGCATCAGTACAAATGCCAATTATTATGTTGTACTATAATAGAGAGGGCCATTAGTAACATCTCTGAAGGTACAGCGCTGGGTACCTCTGAGTCATAATAATATTCACATTAACCATGAAAGGTTTATATCTTACACAGCTCCAGTCTCCTTTAGCTGTGGTTCTCTTCATCTCTGCTGCAAAAAGCTCCTGATTTTGCAATAACCTGGTATTTTTTCTATACATTTTTTTTCCATCTCCCTTCCCTGCAAATTTCTCCCATTTCCTAACTTTCTCCTTTTGATTGCCAAACTGATCACTTGTATAGAATGTAATTTTCAGATCTTCACCAGCAATTTTTTTCCTGTTCCAACTCAAATTATCTCTAATAGTAAAGGGCTTTTGCTTGCATATTTGGTATAATTCTGGATGATGAAAGTTACAAAAAAGTTGATTTCCACACAACTAGATTTTATAAAAATAAATCTATTGAGTGAACCAATCTATGTGGTACATGCTTTTGATTAAACTGTAACTGGTTAGGTGATGGAAATGAATAGAAAAAGTCATAATCCATACCTTTGAAAAGCATACAGTGTAGTAACATTGTACATTTTTTTCTGCAAAATTATCTGGAAGTAGGAAATTTTATAATGATTCTTGAAACAAAGCTTGTGGACATAGTTGAAGCCAAGAAAGGAGAAATGAATATTGCTAATGTACTTCTGACTTCACTATTATTTCCCCTAATTGGTTTGATGAATAGATTTTAATCTTCTTTGATTTAATACTATTCTATTTAGGTTTTTCTGCTAACTTTTTGATCACCCCTCTATTTCCTTCATTGGTTCTTCTGAATCTTTCTCCTTATTTTCACTTATCTTTCCCTGATCTTACTCATTTCAATTGACTAAATTATATCTTCTCCTTGGGTAACTCCTAAATCCTATACACAGTTGAGCTCTCTCTTGAGTATCAAGGTCCAGGTTTTTAGGTACCTACTGGACATTTGTTATATAATGGGATATGTTGCTATTATTGGCAACATACATAATTTGAAGCCCACTCCCTCCTAACTTTCTCCATATCAGTATTTTCTTCTAAGGATATTGATACACTCATCAAATATTTGTATGTGCCAGGTACTACACTAGATGTGAATAGTAAAACAATGAATGAATGAATGAGATTCACACAGTGTCTGCCTTCTTGGAACTTCAAGTCTGGTTTAAGTTGCACATATTTTTTAATAACACCATCTTTGACTTCGAACTATTTCTTATCTCTGTATAAGTGACCAAGGCTTTACCTTTATTATAAGTCTTATAGCTATCTCTTCCTTTTATTCCCTTTTTTCTACCTTTCGTCTATAATACTAATATAGCTAAAAAAAATACTGTCTCCAGTTTTTTTATCACTTACCTTCCTCACATTTATTGTAATTTGATCTTCCAAAACTATTGCTTTCTGAAAGACCACTCTCATACCCAAAAAAAGAATAACATTTTCAAACAAAGGAATAAAAGCCAGATTCAAACTCTCTACAACCTAGACCTGAATCCCTTATCCAGGCTTATGTGTTACTACTACTGTTTCTGGCATTGGTTCCTAAACATGCCTTGTCATCCTTCATTCCCTTGATTAAGTCATCTCTTTACCTATACAAGTGTTAGGCCATTTTCAAGGTGTCATATTCATGCTTATCTGGCCTCAGAGTTTTGCTTAAACTCAATCTCTATAACGCCTTCCTTGACCACTTTGGTTCAAAGTGCTCACTCCTTCCTTGAAACACCAAAGTCAGTTAGCACTGATGAGTTATTAACATGGATCACTGAAAAATCCTCACTGGGAAGGACTATATCTTGTGTTTTTTGTATACAAATCTCAAATGTGATAACTACGGCTAAGTAGAACTAGATTAAATTAAGGTGCTTAGGTCATACTTAACTGTTTTACCTTAAAAGTTTTAAAGTATTAGGTGAAGTGGAAAGTGACTAATACTTATCAAAAGTAATCTCACCAAAGTTTTTAAAAGAATTTAGCATAAAGAACAGAATTAAAAAAATAATGGCCAGAAAACATTAAAAATCAGTTAGATACACGTAATTTAATGTAGTGAGCTGCATAAACATATTTACCTTTAAATATGCTGTACCTCCAATACAAATGTGGTCAAATGGTTGCTTTGCATGGTTCTTGGCTCCAAAAGCTACAGTTGCAGAAAGACTAATTGCCATTGATTTTGGGAACTTCTGTCCTAACAACACAAATATACAAATCAAATATCCTAAATCAAGTAGACCCAACAGCAAATGAATGAAAAATAATAAACAAAACCTAGCTTACCAATAATCCAGACCAATAAGCTTTTCTCTCGAAATACTTCGAGCTGGCCAAAACTAACTTTGTATTCCACATGTGTGATTGGACCTCTTTAAAAAAGAACATAATAGAAAGAAGTAATGATGGCAAATACAACAGTTTTAAGAAATTTAAGTCAAATCTTGCTATTGTTACTTAATAACAAGGACAGCATAAAAGTCTATCAATATTCGGGTTTTCAGAATAGAGTAGAACAAATGACAAATATTATATCTCAAAACATACCAGAAACACAAACATTTTTGGTGATGATATACATTTCATTATTAATTCTAAAGACAACTATAAATCATATAGAATATGTAGTCACATGGATTGACATAGAGTTAAAACTATGATTTTACCCTATATTTAAATATCTTTTGAATAGAACTATCCTGTAGAACAAATCTGAAAGAACTGATGAAAAAGTATAGTTGACTCTTGAACAACATGGGTCCCTGTGCAGTTCAAACCCATGCTGTTCAAGGGTAAACATTTTCAACCCATGGTTGGGAATCCACAAATATGGAGGGATAACTGTATTAATAATTAAGTCTTTGTGCAGTCAGAAGTTATACATGGATTTTTGACTATGTAGGATTTGGTGGCCCAACTCCTAAGTTGTTCAGGGTCAACCATAATCTTAAGATGTAACTAGCTTAATTCACCAGGTTGTTGATAGTAGGGCTTGACTTGGACATAGAATACAGAGAAAGTGCTAGAAATAAAGCCAGGAATAAAATAATACCTGAGAAAGCTATACTAGCTTAAGTTTATAATTATTAGCAAGGTTAACCAGAAAAATAAAGACACATTTAAAGGTAAAGAGATTATTTTCACGAGTTATGTTTTGGTTCAGAATCAGCATTCATCTGAGTAATATAAAAATACAATAAAAACAAAGACAGGTTTCACATAGGGCAGGGGAAATGTGCTAGGTAAGGCAGAAATCATGGCATCCTGTTATTTTATTCCTACCTATTGTAAAACGGTATGTGAGCTTCACAGAATTCAAAATTATTTTTCACACTTTCGTGAAGTTTTAAATTAACTGTTATTTTCAGTTGTACTTCTTCCTCGTTCATTTGATAAAAGCCCAGAATTGGTGGGACAGGAACCTGGAAACAAACATAAACAAATTTTTTATATAATTCTCAGGTTAAAGAGACCAAAATATCAATGGTGATTGAGAAAAAAGCCGTGCAGTAATATAGTCATGATATACAGATGTGTCTTTAATGACTAATGGGTTAGTCCCAAGTTATTTTGATAATAGATGATGGAGCTACATTCATTCTAAGGGCAGGATTTCTTCCACATCCTTCTGTTTTCAAAGATAAGAAAGATGCTGTAAAAGGTATACAATATATGCTTTTTCCTACTCTTGCTTATCTAGGTTCCCATCCTCCAGGTTCTCCATGATCTGCAATATACAAGGTTGAACAATTAACTTTTTGAACTCATCCTAAAAAAACGCTACATAGCTCACTGCTGAATATCACTATGGTCACCTTCAAAGTACTTCCCTTGGGAAGCTACATATGCATCGATGTCAGTGCCTAGTCCTCCCTTCAAAGAAATTTTGGAGCTCTTTTTCTGGAAAGGCCATCAGAGTTGTCATTGTGCCCAATATCTGACAATTAAGTTTGCAAACTTGCCACTGGGTGCTTACATTGGCAGCACTGTACAAACAACTCGGGTTGCCAAGGTTATGACACCTTACCAAGTGGTTTGTACAGTGCTCCCAACATAAGCGCATGATGGCAAGTTCACGAACTTAATTGTCAGATATTGGGCATGACGACAACTCTGATGGCCATTTCAGAAAAAGAGTTCCAAAACTGCTTTGCAGGGTGGACTAGGCGCTGGTGTAGGTGCATAGCTTCCCAAGGGGAGTGCTTCAAAAGTGACCGTAGTGATATTTAGCAATGAGGTATGTAGTGCTTTTTCTAGGATGAGTTTGCCAAATTAATTGTCCGACCTTGCAGGATGTGCACCAGGCACAATGAAAACTGACAGACACCTCCTGCTGCCTGCCCCATTTGTACCTTGTGACACCTCTTCTACCTACCTCAGCAGTAAATTACTAAACTGGTTATCAATAACTGATTGAAGGGGAGATAATCTGTATATTTGGGTGGTACATTTGAAGTAAGAAAGAGGAAGAACCTACTTAGACAGTATAGGCCCTAGAGTTGCAGGTCATACGCAAACAGAGAAAGCCAGTTGGAAGAGGAGATTGAGAAGCAAAGATAAGACAGACAGTGTGGACCTTGAGTATAGAGTGATTTTAATTTTTATTTTCTGGTTCTAGTTCCAGTACGGCTTGGGTCTATTTTCTAATCTATTTTTATATTCCTGAATGACAATGAGATTGCCTCTTGAATTCTCCAAATAAATTCTTTTTATTTAAACTAGCTTGAGTAGATTTTTCTAAATTACTGATTCACAATTAGGACAAGAGACAAATGGTACAGAAGAAATAATGTGGAGTTTTGGAGTCTGGAAAATTTGGGTTCGAATATAGACTGTTACTTATTAGTTATCATAAGACCTCGTGCAAGTCATTTAACTTCTCTGAGACTCCTCACAACTGTAAAATGGGGATAATATTACCTACCTTAAGGATTTTAAAAGTACTAGAGAAAATATATGCAAAGTGCTTAGGACAATGTCTGACACACAGCAGTTATTTAATAAGAAATAAATAGTTATGTGTAATTTATATATTTGTTAACTACAGTGGACTGGAATTAGAGCTATTTTTATATGCTCATGGTTCAAACCATGACTAAATCATACCAGAGCATATTCTATACCATGAACTCCTTATTAGGGAACATTACAAAATAAAAAATCCCATAACTCTGAAAACCATTCTATGATGTTACAGACCCCAGAAATAAGCATCATCTATTCAAAGAACTGAATGTTCAAATCCATTTAATCAATTACCATCTGGTAAATAATTCATGAAGTTTTCATTTGGACCAAACGTATGAATGATATGCTTAAAATAGAATTCACATATATGAAGATTAGCAAAGTCTCAACTTTCCAAGGTTGTTTACCTGGGAGGTATAGTAGCATAGGTTAAATGAATCTAAAGGTGGCGTGAACGGAAATTTGTAAGGTCCACTAAATGCAGAATCATCCATCCCATCAATGCTACTAGAGGTCAGAATGGCAGAGTCAAGAGAAGTCACACAAGGATGAACTAAAATATCCTGAAGTGGAGATCCATTGGTGGGGAGACTCAGGCTGATGGTCACATTTGGCGTGATTCCTTCTAAATCACACTGCAATATAAATAGAAACACATCCTACTAAGATCTTAGAAGCATACATCTTCCATTGTTTGGCTCCCATCTACCTCTTTAATCATTTTTATTTTCTACCCTGCAACTACATGCTGCAGACACATCAGATTCTTAACTTTCCCTAAGTAAATCATGTCTTATGTGCTTTTTTGTATGTGTGATTCCCTCCAGCTACAATCTTCTTTTCTCTATGCTTTGTGTGAGGCCTTATGTTCTGTATTGCCTACGTCTGCCATGTAGAGATTTGGAAGGTAGAAGGCAAAGGGAAGCCAGTATGCTATTCAGAAGATCATGCAAACCAGATTTGACAGCTTCGCGAATCTCTATCTGAGCTCCCAGTTTAAGACTGGTGGCCAGATACAGCACTTTCAGACTTTCCCATGAATTTCTGCTTTGAAGTTTAGCAGTGTCATATGTAAATCTGGACTTTTAACTAGGAATTACAAAAACAGAAAGGACCTAGAAATTTATCTGATTTTAAAAATGAGAAAAGATTCAAAAAATGATGTGACTTTTCCAAAGACAGAATTAGTGGTGGAGGAGGGACTAGAACTTCAATCTATGGGCTTTGTTTCACATGGTTTTCTACTAGGACTAAGACAAAATTAAGAAATAATTATTTCCATTTATATTAGGTTCCACAATAAAACTTTTATTTTTTTATTTTTTATTTTTTTTTGCTTTTTGGTATGTGGGTAGCTCCCTGACTGGGAATCGAACCCAGGCCACAGCGCTGACAGCGCCAACGCCGAAGCCTTAAGCCACTACACCATCAGGGAACTCCCAATAAAACTTTTAAATACTAAGCTCCTGAAGTATCTAAAAAATGTTTGATTAGCAGTTACACTATTTACATACAAGCTTAAAGAAACATTTTAGCGTGTGGGTTAACGTACACCTCCATTCTTTTTACTTTTAGAAGTTTTTTAAAGAAGAAAGTTCTCCATTATGATAATTTGTATCAGACTAGGAATAGGAACCAGTCCAAAATTCCCATAGATCATAAACTAGGGTCAATCTATCAATGAACTGAGAAAATTGTTATCATAGTAGATAGTAGTGATTAATATATAACATATTCCTTACTTAATGTCACAGAATGAAAAAAAAGAGAAATAGTGAATTTTCCTAACTTTACCTCATAGAACTTAAAAGAAAAAAGGATTAAACTACTTTAAGACTTATGAATAACATAATCCATGAACATCTCAATTTTGGAGCTATTTACAATAGTAATTTCTAATAAAGTTAATAACTGGGATATATTTCTGATTATGATAAAAGTGAATTTAAAACAGACACATAAACCCTAGGTCACTTTAAAGTTAAAAAGGAAAAGGAAGATCCAATATGACTGCTGGGACTATTCTAATTCTCTGTTCTTGAAATCTACTTTTATCTATAGGATTTGTACATACCCACTCAACATTAAGTTTGATATATAAAAGGTTTATATTCATAAGTCCAGAGAATAAAGGAAGGTATCAGAAAAGTAAAGAATCTGAGAATATTAATATGCATTTGTAGAACTATATTTGGAGGGTTTTTATTTTGGAACATTATTCAACATGGCACTGATCACTGTTAACTGTACTGTTATTTTTATGGTCTTTTCCTATTTTCTAACCTTAAACTGGAGAAATCTATATTAACCTACTGACTTGTTTAAATAAAACAAGAGCCCCTCACAGGTTTTAGATACTAAGTCAGAAGTTTATCAATTTCATCCCCTCTAGAGAACATGGAAAATAAGTATGGTAGTTTTAAAACATTTTAGCAAATTCTTTAACATTATTCTTTTTGAAAGGTTCAGTGTACTTCTAGCCCCCTTGAATGTGGACCAGACCTAGTGACCTGATCCTAATGAAGAGAAAATGGTGGAAATGATGCTATCTGATCTCTCAGTCTTGGTTAATAAAAAGAATAGCTTCTACCTGTGCCTTGAATCTATCTGTCTCCTTAATTATTTGATCTACAGGAAACCAGTCACCAAGTTGTGGGCACATTCTTAAGCAACTTGTTGATTAGTTCACATGGAAAGGAACTAAGGGCTTCTACCATTAACCAGCCACCTTGCAAGCAGATCTTCCAGTCCCAATCAAACCTTCAGGTGACTATTGTTCCCACTGCAATCTTGACTGTGATCTTATAAGACTTCACACCAGAAGTTTCAGCTAAGCTGCTCCTGAAGTACTGACTCACAGAAACTATGAGGATAATAAATATTCATTATTGGGACAATGGGGCAATTCACTATGCAGCAGTATGTAACTAATACAATTAGCAGGACATGCAAAAAGGTAACATTACAAACTTTCACCTGAATCTAACATCTAACAACTCTGTTTATGATAAAAATCAAGAATGTCATATAACTATATAAAATAAAGTTAGCAAATTTTACTTTTCTCCATAGATGTTAAATGGTGTGATAAAACAAGTACCAGAGAAAAATCTCACCTTGCAAGTGACAGCTCCAACGACTTGCCATGTATCTGCTATCTCCTGTTTATCATATTGCATGGATTTTACCTTTTCAGTGATAGAAATAGAAACCTGTGGTTTTCCTTTGTACGTTCCAGCTTTCCAGGCTGGCTGTTTTTGTGGATGAGTCACAGAAGCAAAATTAATACTATCCAATGAATTCTGTAAGTTGGCATCTAACAGAGTTCCAAATGGACATGCCTGCAGAAGCAAGTCAGGCAATTGGCTCCATTTTATATTTAGCTCACTGTCATTTTTTTGACCCGAGTAAAGGAAATCCTGTATCCCAAAAAGAAGTTCAAAGCCTTGTGAAATTGCACTAATGCTAATTAATGGTGGTCGAGGGGATAAAGTTTGTTCAACTAGTGGAACACAAACATATATTATGCCACTCTTCAAGAAAGCAACAACTGGCCAGAGTTCTTCACTTCCTACTGGAAGTCCATAGACGGATGTTTTATTGATGCGTGAACAGCTATCACGACTCTCGGTGAAGTCCTTATCTTCATCCAATAATCTAAGTTCAAAGAGCAGTGATTTAAGAAAGGGACCATCTTCAGGAATAGGCACATAACTTGTTCCATTGAAGACTTTGGCTCGTTTTTCAACAGTTGGATACCGTCTGCATTATAAAAACAAAAACATAAATCTTCCAACTAAAGTAAATGTGGAAGAATTCCGAAACAAACAAAAACCAAAATACAAGGAGTTAATAATAACAAAAACACACTAAGAGATAACATACACACACCTAGAAAAACCATAACCAAAAAAAAAAAAGTTACATGTTAAGTTCTGACTATAGTAACTGTTACATATGTTACCTCAAGTGACAAAGTATCATTACCCACTATTAAAAAATACTTCAATTTAAATTTTAAATAAGCAGAGCACATGTTTCTAATTCAAAATCCTAGTTTCTTGGCCGTTCAGATTCCCATTAGGTGGGCAAGGAGTGCATAACTGGATACAATTTAGGCATCTAAAAAAACTTTTTTTTCTGATGCCATCTTAGTAGAGCAGGATCAAAAGAAGTTCAATTTAACCCTCTTCAATTTTGAATTGACTATTTGAAATGATACAATTGTAAAAGGAACATTTTATTCTACTCAACCTATAAGGAATAACAGGCATCCCGAGTCTTTTTGCCAGCCCCTACAAAGATATGTAAGAGTATTTTAATGATAATGGTTTATCTCTACAGCCCTGAAAGATACTATAGTAATCAAAAGAATAAAATTTGAATAATCTTTTTGGTTTGCATGCTTTAGGCTGAATGGTAAGTTACTAACTCATCCTTTTTTTGGGGGGAGGGAATGGAATAGAGAGCTTTTGCTCATTTAAAGAAATACTAGATCAAACTTAGTTAAAAAAATATGAGCTTTCCCTATTCCTTACCTTCTCACTCCAAAGTCGAGAACAAGGTCATCTATTAGCTATTAACTTCTGTGTAAATCATCTAATTTACCCAAGTCTTTTATATATATAGATATATATAAAGGGGTGCCTAAAGAACATACCAGTAATTCTCACCAAGGAACAAGAACATCTGGCCATGGAGATGTAATTTTTGACAAAGGAGCAAAAAACATACAATGGGGAAAAGAAAGCCGCTTCAGTAAATGGTGCTGGGAAAATTGGAAAACTACATGCAAAAGAATGAATCTGAACTGTGAACTGTCACCATATACTAAAATTAACTAAAAATGGATTAAAGACCTCCACATAAGATCTGAAACAATAAACTATATAGAAGAAAATATGGGTACTAAACTTATAGACCTTGGGTTCAGGGAGGACTTTATGAACCTGACCTCAAAGGCAAGGGAAGTAAATGCAAAAATAAATAAATGGGACTATGTGTATATCAAATTAAAAAGCTTCTCCACAGCAAAAGAAACCATCAACAGGGCAAAGAAGCAACCAACTGAATGGGAGAAAATATTTGCTAACAATGCCTCTGATAAGGGGTTAATATCTAAAATATATATACAACTCAGATAAGTCAACAAAACAATCCAATTAAAAAATGGGCAGAGAATCTGAACAGATACTTCTCACAAGAAGACACAGAAATGGCCAACAGATATATGAAAAAATATTCAACTTCACTAGCTATTAGGGAAATACAAATGAAAACTACAATGAGATGCCACCTCACACCTGTTAGAATGGTTATTATCAACAAGACAAGGAGTAACAAGTGTTGGAGAGGATGTGGAGAAAAAGGAACCCTCATACACTGTTGGTGGGAATGTAAATTGGCACAACTACTATGGAAGACAGTGTGGAGGTTCTTCAAAAAAATTAGGAATAGAATTACCATATGACCCAGCAATCCCCCTCTGGGTATCTACCCCAAAATTTAAAAACCTTAGTCTGAAAGATATATGTATTACAACGTACATTGCAGCCCTGTTCACGGTGGTCAAGTCATGGAAACAACCAAAGTGCCCTTTGACAGATGACTGGATAAAGAAGCTGTGGTACATATACACAATGGAATATTACTCAGCTATAAGAAAAGATGAATACTGCCATTTGCAACAATGTGGATGAACCTCGAGATCATAATGCCAAGTAAGTAAGCCAGATAGAAAAAAACCAAGGACCATATGACTTCCCTCATATGTGAAATATATAACTGAAAGCAACAAAGAAACAAAAACTCACAGACACAGTTAACAGATTAGTAGTTACTTGAGGGTAAGGGGGAAGAGGGGTGGCGGAGTCAGGAGGGGCAGTCAAATATTGGTGACAGAGAACTGACTCTGGGTGGTGAACACATAATGTAACACATAGACGATGCACTGTAGAATTGTACACCTGGAACCTATGTAATTTTTACTAACCAATGTCACCCCAATAAAGAAAGGAAAAAAACTCCAAAAAAGAACACATCAAGCCAAAATAATTTTTAACTAATACTTCTAATAAAAAATACTGATGCTTACTAATCTCAAAAACAGAAAAATAAGAATGTATTCAAAGTTATCATTGTATTAGTGAACCTCACTCACTTGTATTCTGATGCATTTTCTTTACTGAGAAGGGGAAAGAATTAGCTAACACTCCAGTAATGGACTTGTAGGTGAATGCCATTTCTTTCTCTGAGTCTCTGGATAAGAATAGTTCAGAACTTTGGAACTAAACTCTATTAGAGAAGATAATTAAAGATCTTACATATATGAATCTCATGACTGAATGTAAAGTTAAGAAGTTAATCTGGGACTTTTTACAATGCTTCACTACATGCTCAATAAACATTTTTGTTGGATGGCTCAATCTGCCATTCAGATTTATTCTAGGCTTTTTCTAAAATAGGATTTAAACTTTAAATGGCCCTACAACTATGGGCTACAATGTCAACTTCAGCCAGACTTAACCTGATATTACTACTATCTATCTGGGCAGCAAACCTTTAAAATAGAATCTAAACCAAGTTTTGTTGTGGGATAAAAAGTAATTAGATACAGAAAACATCATTTGCTTTTTTAATTCTTTAATGATGGCCATTATCCGTTGGCATATATGTGAATAATATTATCTGTTTAGCACCACCGCCAACCTCAAGAGGTCAGAACACTGAAAGCAAAACTTAACTGGTTCATTCAACAATACAGAATTAAGTGATGGACAAGTTACTCGAATACAACTTGATCCATAGAGATGTTGAAACACCTACCCAAACATATCTAAATTTTTCTCCTGAAATATTCTGAGCACAGTGAGAAAAAACTGAAAACAAGCATGACTTCTTCAAAGAGTTTATGAGGTCTGACAATTAAGTTGGTAAACTTGCCACCATGCACTTATGTTGGCAGCACTGTACAAAAAACTCGGAAAGGTTTCAAAACCTTGGTAAATCTGTGTCTCACAGCTGTGTTTGTCGATGTATTGCGGTGTCTTGTTGAGTGGCATTCATCATTGTTGTTGAGTGTTTTTGTGTGCTGTTGCGAGAATGTTGGAGCTTGAATTAGAGCAACAAACCAACATTAACTTCTTGTTAAACTTGGCCAAGAGTGGAAGTGAAATCAGGGACATGTTAGTCCAAGTTTATGGTGATAATGCCATGAAGAAAACAGCAGTGTACAATTGGAGTAAACATTTTTCTGGGGGTTGGGGGAAAGAAAGCGTCACTGACGAAGAGATGTCGGGGCAGAGCTGATTAAAACATTGCAAAAATTCATCGAATTGTGTGTCAAAATTGTTGGCTGACTGTGAGAAGCACAGCAGAACAAATAAACATCGATAGAGAAACAGGAAACTCTTAACTGAAAATCTTGGCATGAGAAAGGTGTGTGAAAAAATGGTCCCCAAGGAGCTCACCGATGAACAGAAGCAGAGAGTCAAAGCATGCCAAGCAAGACCTTTTGGAGAGGCAAGGCGATGAATGTTTTGAACTGTGTTATCACTGGTGATGAAACATGGGTGTACTAATACCACCCTGAAACAAAGCATCCAAGTGCATTAACTACTTGGCTTGAAATAAAATTAGTGATTTCTGTTTAACCAAGGGCAACATAAAGTAAGTTGACAATAATAAATTATGAGAAAACATCTATGATAGCTAAAAATGACACAGGACTAATATCAAGAATACACAACGAACTGCAAATTAACAGGAAAAAGCCAGGAACTCTCAAAGAAAAAAATGAACAAAGAATAAGTACAGGAAATTGACGGAAGAGGAAACCCAAAGTGCTAACAATTATTGCTACACAGAGAAAAGCAAATAAAGAGAAGATACTGGACTGGCAAAAACTGGAGATACAGGAACCCTTGCTCACTGCTGGTGAGAATGTAGACTGGTGAAAAGTATTCTAAGTAGCTAATATTTGTCAATATTTAGTCAAATTCCACAGAGATATGTCCCATGGACCTTTTAAGAATATCTACTGCAGAAGTGTTCTTATGGCAGAGTTGGAGGCAACTTGGAATATCAATGCTGGGGAGGGGATAGGTAAAGTGTGGAGGATGTAAACCATGGAGTACTACAGAGCAAATAGACATAATGGCCTAGATCTGCACTAATGCAGTATTCACTAGCCATACATGACTACTTTTAAACAAAACTGGGCTCTTCAGTTACAATAACCACATTTCAAAGCTCAAGAGCTACATGTGGCCGGTAGCTAAAATATTAGACACAACAGATTTAGAACATTTCCATGTCCATCATTGAAGAAAATTTTATTGAGCAGTGCTGCTCTAGATGAACACAAATTAACATGGAAGTTTCTTAAGGATAGTGCTGAGAAATCTGACAAATGTTAGAAAAGGGAATGAAGTCTATAGCACAATTAAGTAATTTGAAAAATGCAAACACAAACATACAAGTATAAAAAGAGCAACAAAGATATGTTACCTGTGAGGCGGTGTAGAATGGCTGATATAAGATACCCATGGGAATACGAGTAAAACTCAGAGTAACTTCGAAAGACCAATAGGGCTGATGAACTAAAGAATATTATTAACTTCCTTATGTAAGATACAACAACAACGAATTTAAGTCAGGTATCCTGGGGCAAAATGGTAAACTCCAACTCTGAGGCTCTCAGTAACAATAATTGTTTAGATTGAAATAAGAATTTTTTGTATACACATTGCCAACCACTTTTCATTTAAAATTACACTCATTAGAGGTTCCCTGGAGGTGTAGTGGCTAGGCTGCCGCGCTCTCAACCCGCGGGCTAGGTTCAATTCCCAGCAAGGGAACCACCCGCCCACACCAGCAAAAAAATTACTCATCTTTGCCTGCCTCAGTCTCTTTCAATTCAGAGCTATGCTACGTCACCACAAAGCTTTCCTCGGGGAAGAGTGAATTTGTTGGCAAGAAATAACTGTCAATAACCACTGAGAGTGAACATTTTACAATGAGTTACTGTATTTTGATAAAAATGGGACAAATTCTAAAAAATGGAATCAGATCAGTTTACACCATCTAAGAAAAAGTGGATATGATTTAATTTTTGTACTATTCTAATTTTCTTCAACAATTAATACCGTTCAAGTAAACCTATCCGAAATTTTCTAGTAATGCAATGTAAAATGAAGTCTGATACTGCTCATTAAAGATTTTCCAGAAGAATGAGTTAAACGTCCTTGAATGATTTTTATAAACGAAAGAAAAATTTTAAACATGTGTAGTGCTCAATAAGTTTCCTTCTTTTTTCATCCTCTGCATATCAATCCTAAGCATGGAGTTAATTTTAAGATACAGTAACATTAATACTGTACTGGAAAAAAATGTGCCAGGAATAAACTTATTTAATTCTCACAACATTATGATGTAATATTATTAAAAATCTTCATTAAAAAGATGAAACAGAGGTTAAGTAACTCGTCCAAGTTGGCGGACCAGGGATATTTTGCATCACAAAAAAATTGTTACATGGTCCACCCTGCGATTCATCATCTCCGAGGATTCAGATTTGCATTTACCTGGAGAATCTGACGATGCCACAAAGTGGGGTTCCCGGTTCATGGCTTATGAGCCACACCGCCCGCTGGGCCATGATAAGCCGCTAAAAGAATCAGCTCATATCTAAGATCGCCAACAAGGAAGAACTCAGCCCAACTTCCTCACATGGACTCTGTATTAGAAACCCAGGTTCGCTCATTCTTAGCCATCTTCTGCCCCATCACAAACAGGTCGGGCTCAGCAGAGAAGCTAGTTCCTTCAGATGCAGCGACTAAAACCTCTGAGTCCCTCCTAGCCAACAAAAGTCACAAAAAGTTCTGTGAATTCGCACCTAGAATCTTGAGAAAACTTATTTATCCCCAACAGCACTAGCACGTTCTTCCTCGCAATTCCACTTCCGGGATGGTGGCCCGCTAGGATCATAGTTCCTCACGTGCCCGAGCTAGGAGCCTCCCAGCAGTTACCCGCGGCTCCTCTCGCACGTCGGCCCCTCCCGACACCCAACGCGTCGCGCGCAGCTCCACTTCCGGCGTACGAGGCGGTGACAATGGGAGCGGCGCGGGCGGCGCCGGGAGGCAGCTGACAGGCGTTTGCGGATTCGCTTCATGGCCACACTCCCGCCCCTCCTGGGCTCAGTGGGGAGTCGGGGAGCCCGCAGCGGCCGGGAGCTGGAGCTGGCGAGCGGAGCGGGGACCTGTGCGCGGCGCCCCTGAGGCGCAGCATGTGAAGAGGAGACGGCGTCCAGCGCGAGGCGAGCCTCTCAGCCGGCCGGGATGGCTACGACGGCCGAGCTCTTCGAGGTGGGTCTCGGCGGCTCTTCAGGGAGTGGCAGGCCTGGGGTGCAGGCAGCGAGGTGGGCGAGCACAGGAGCTGGTGTTCGCCCTCGGAAGAAAGGTGCGAAAGCCAAGGGGTGGGTGGCGGCTCCGGTGGCGGCGCGGGCGGAGCGTGAAATGGGGGAGGGGTGGTTTCGGGACTCGGGTGGGGAGGCAGGGAAGGGAGACCGGAGTCCGAAAGGAGGAGGGGTGGTTATATCCGCAGGGCTGGAGGGAGGGAGCCTGGGAAGTTTAGGCGCTGGAAGGCGTACTCGGGGTGAGTGGTGGGAGGGCTGACTGGTGCGGAGAGAGGAGCCAGGAACCCCGGGTTGGGCGAGCCCCGACTTGTCGCTTGGATACTCGGCGTAATTTTTGCTGGGGGCTCCCTGAGACTGGGACGACTGTTGAATGATCATTGCGTTAGTAAATGACAAGTGGCATTGATGAGAAGTGCTTGACACTTTACCCTTACATTTGAAAAGGCCGGGGTAATTTTTAGGACAGTAAGAGCCTACTTGGCCCTTCAGACAGAAGGGAGGCCAAAGTAAAACTAACATTTGTGTTCGGGTCTTCAAGAATTCAAGCGTGTTACAAAATCACCTGACTGCTAGCTAGAGAATCCTTAACGCGTGAGACGGTGAGCACTCTCAGGTATTTCCTTGAGAGTTTTCAGTCTCTAAAACTTAAAATTTAATTTAGTGAAACCCAGTGTAAGAAGCTGTGATGTTTGAGGTCATAGAATAGGAAAATTCTAATTACACCATTAAATAATGGAACACGTAAAGAATCTCCTTTTGTGGAAGAAATGTAAAGAAAGGAAGGAAAGACCCTTTTTGTGTGTACTTGCTTGTGTTTCAGAATGAGTAACAGTGTAAGTAATAATTGGGAAGACTGCAGTTGACAATAATTTCTCCGTAAGTTAAAATTTGATCCTTTTTCTGCTTAAGAGTCAACCTTTTTTTGTGTGTTTTGGGGTTTTTTGTTTGTTTGTTTGTTTGTTTTGTTTTTTTTTTTTTGGCTTCAAATGTGAGTACTGCAGTTTTTAGGACAGGTGGGAACTTTCCACATTTGTTCCTGTTACATATTTTGGGTTTCTGTCAGCTTTTGAATAGGTAATAATTTTGTTGGGAGGAATAATATGCCATTTTAATAAATTGTAGTAAAAGAGTAATTAGTGAGTGAAGGATTATAAGTACCAGAAAGAATTTGGAAATATTAATTGCATTTCCTCAGAAATAAATACTGGGAAGTACATTACATTAAGTTCTCTAATTCCAAAATTGTGCCATTTGTTTTTTGATACAGGAACAAGATGCTTTTTGCTTTAAAAAAAAAAAAAAAAAGCTTTCTGTGTGTTGCTGGGCAAGCTACCAAAGTAGTTCTGTATTTACTTGCTTTATTTTTTACAACTTATAAAGGTAGAATACTTTATGAAGTTGAGATCTTAATGAAATACTTGAGTGGCTAGCTGTTAATAGAAAACTGTTATTTTGTTAGTTCATAAGGCATTAATCTTTAAGTTAATGAATCCTGCTTGGCATTTTCAGTTGTGTTTCAGACCATATTATGTCTGTTTTTCTTTAAATGTTTGACCACATGAATCCTCATAACTTATATGAAAATGTATTTGATTTGCGTTTCTCTCCAGAGGGCAACGGGAGGATGTTGAAAAATATACAGGGTTCAGTAGAAGTAATGCTCAGACTTGAGTTATGATTTTTTAATAAACGATTTAGTATGGATTACCATAATGCCCGAACTTGAGTTATGATTTTTTTAGAAAAGTATAACCAACTGTACATGCTTAGGATTTTATAATAAAAGATTTGGTATAGATTGCCAGCTCATTAAAAAGGGGTGTTATTTGTGCAGCACTCTGTATATTTTGCTTTCTAGGGTCCTGCCATTTAGTAAAGTAGTTAAATCAAATTAGGGTTTAACTTAACTCAGTGACTCCAGTTATGTGATAGCTGGTAATATTCACTTACTGACCAGTGGCAATAGAGATAGACTAGTTCTGTGGCCAGAGGATTCATAGAGCAACCTAAACATACTTACGGAGCTTGACCACATGACCTTCTCTTTCCTGATCACATGTAGTTTGTTGCTTCATCAAAGTGAAAAGTGTATTACATTAATAAAATTAAATGTTAATACTTATGATTAAGAAATATATCTTTTCAGCCCTGCAGTGGACTTTATTCTTGGATAAGTTTTCATCCGTAAGGGAAAAGTTGATCTCTACTTTAGAGGGAGGAGGGGAAAAAAAACATAAACCAAGCCTCAGTCATGGCTGCTATTTCCTGTTGCCACTGCTATAGATCTAGATTGTAGGGACAAGTCAGGGAATGTCTTTTTTTTTCTCTTGCTTCTTTCTTCGTCACAGCTAGAGAACTATGGGAACCAGCGGTCAGGACGTAGTTAAGGATATTTTGTTTTTATGCATCCTGGTTTTGATGTAGTATTAAATTGAAGTGTGCTTTCATTTTTCCACATTGAAAGAGGTCAAATCAATAGAAAATTATGTTTCGAGTGCATGAAATTTCATGTGTTAACTCTACTTTTAAAATATTATTGGTTCCCTGGTGGTGTAGTGGCTAGGTTTTGGCCTCCTCATCGCCGTGGCCTGGGTTCGATCACCAATTCAGGGAACCATCCAAAAAAAAAAAAATGGTCCCATGAAACTCCCTCTTTTTTGACATAAATACCTTCATAACAACAAAATCAAACTATAGGCTATTTCCTTAGTTGGCAGAAATTATTAGTAATGGATTATTCAGCTATTTTAGTAATGAACATCCTGGAAATTGACCACAGTACCTTCTTAGTTTTAACCTTAGGGACATCTTTCTGAAAGGATCCATGTGCAGTGTTTCTGAATGATCACCTTAGGATGGATGTTCTAAACAGGATTTCCTATGTGATTGGATTATTCCTCTATATAAAGTGTCTGGGATAGTAAATTCTTTTTCTGTTGTTGGAAATACTTGCCTCTTCTCTTACAGCACTACTGAGGACATTGTACTGCCTTCTCTCTTACAATTTTTCTCTCTTGTTACTCTTGTGGAGTCTTCCCTTCTCTGGGCAAGTTACCTTAATGGGAGAGTTCTTTGTTAACTAGGGTCACTTACCCATTCATTCAACAAACATTTGCTGAGTACCTGTTAAATTCAGGAAAAATTGACAAGATTACTGAGGCTGTATGTCTCAAAGGGCATGCCATAGAAATGGTATTCCTATGAAACATACTGCAAAAAAACCCAAAATGTTTCAGAGGCCAATGGGCATACTTTGCTAATATAACTTAGTATGTTAAAGATTTTAGTAAGTTCATTTCTCATACTTTTTTACTATGACACTTTTATTTTCTAGTGCTTACTGATTTTGTGAACATACTTTGGAATTCCATGGAACATACTTTGTAAAATGTTGAATTATATATGGAACCCACCCTTATTGTTAAATAGAAAGATAGAAAATAGATATATAACTGCCATACTCTTGAAATAAAGTTATAAATGATGTCAAAGAGGTCTAGGTAAAGTATTAAGAAGATGGAAAGATTACCTCTTAGAAGTGCAAAAGGATCAGGAGGTGGCATTTGAATGATACATAAAGGGTAAGTTAGATTTGAGTTTGTAAAACAGGGTGGAAGGATTTTAATAAAGCAGACAATAAATACCAAGCCATAAAGGGAGATAAGTGTAAAGTCTGGAGATAGGGAAGAGCTTATTGGCTGGAGTGTAGTAGCATGCATGAAGAAAAGGAGTGGTATGTAAGGTAAATTGGGGTTTAATTGTGGAGATCGGAAATTCCAGGATTAGGAATTCAGTTTTTTTCTTTCCTATAAATGTAAGTGCTTTTTTGATCATGTATTTGAAATCAGGTAATTTGACTGTGGTGGCAATGGCTGTTTGACTTCCAGATTAGAATTTGAATAGCCAAGAATACATTTTCACACACAAACACATTTATGTCTCTTATATTTTTAAATTAAGTTACAAAAGCTATTTAAACAGACTATAGAAAAAGATCTCTCATTCATTTAACTAGCTCAATATATATTAATGAACATGAGATACACAAGTAAGTACCACTGCTTACTTTAAAATGCTGAAATGCTACTTGTTTCAGCCATGTTAGCTGTTAAATAAATGTTTGTGGAACTTGTCTACCAATTACAATGTCATGTATGTGAGAAAACTATTCATTTGGCAAACATTTATTGAGTACCTTACCTACCCTAGGCTGGAATTCATCTCAGGTACTGGAGTTAAAATTATGTTTTGAGTTAAAAATCTACTTGGGGTAGTGAAAGGACAAGAGCTGTTTTTTCTCTACATTCCAAGGCAAGAGATACATGTGACTCCAATTTGTAATATTCAGGAGATACTGAGAAAAGATAGGGTCTATATATGCATGTTTTAGGTGTGGGAGTGGTAGGTCCTAACAAGGTATTGAGACCACAAGGGCTGTTTGGGGGAAGCTTTCAGAAGGCTTTATAGGCCATCCTTAAGGGAGCTGGCACAATTTAGGGGGGAGGGTGGAGAGGCAGATATGGGTGGGTATAACACATTGTATTGGATTTATTTTGGGGAAAGATGCTATAAGAAAATATAAAAGTTTAGTTGGATATTCTCAAAAAAATAATGTTAAATTGGGGATTTATGTTCCTATCCAAGGGCTTGATGTCTTAATTTTTAATAGAAATAACCACAAACCCTATGTTCTTCTTACAGTAGGTAGCATTTGTACAGAGTATGAAATAAGATCAGTTTAATAGAGTAACACGGTAACCAATTATGTAAAGTTGAATTTAATATGATAGTATTTTAGTCTATAGTACATACTTCTTAGATCTTTGTTTTTGTTTTGACAATTTTTGCTTTTAATTATTATAGTAAAATAAAAGGTGAAGATATACTTTTGTCAGGTCATGAAATTTCAAAAAATTTGCGGGGTGGGAATTGTTTACAAGTGTCTTTGAGAATCATCTTGGGAGGACTTGGTCATTTGGAGGTCTTAGAATTTGTTAATTTGGCTATCTTCTTCTTTCTGTAAATGCCTTTGCAGCAGGTTGAGTATTAGAAAGCAAGTTATTGAGATTTATTTGGTTTTATAATCAAAAAGTTTTGGGTTTGTTTGTTCGTTTGCTTTTTTGGAACTTCTGTTACATGGGACAAGTAGCTGATTTATCTTAAACTCTTGTCATAATTTAATTGCCTCTGAAGATGAAACCTGCACTTTGCTTCCAGTACACTGTTACCTCCTAATTTTTCCTCCTCCACTGGTCCCTTTTGCTTTGTTTCTTTTGTTGTATCCTTTTTCTCTCCGTCTACGCTTGGCATGCGCTTCTCCCTCCTAGATGATCTCATCCAGTTTTGAGGCTTTATATAACCCTTTAAAATTATATCTAGCTCCAATTTCTTCCCTATAATACAAACTAATTTTTCTAACCCTGTACTCTACATTTTCACTCGTATATCTAATAGGCATCTCCTACATAGCAAATGCAGAACAAAACTCTTATTTCTCCACTCCTTCCTCCACCTCTTTCTACAGTCTCAGTAAGTAGCACCACCCACCATTCACACAGTTTGTTCAGCCTCCAAACCTCTGAGTAATCCTGATTCCTTTTAAAAATTTCTTCCCACATTAATCCATCAGCAGTTTGTATGAGTACATCCTTAAAATGTCACAAACCTGATCATTTCCCAACACCCCTCCAGTGCCACTTAAGTCTGACCATTATTTTCTCTTGACTGGACTACTAGTATTGCAAGTTTAGTTCTTTGAGAAGCAGACTTTGAGGCAGAGTTCAGTGTGCAGAATATTTATTTGAAAGTACCCTTGGAATAAACATCTGTGGAGCAGCGGGGTAAGGAGGCAAGATTTGACCTTTGGGAAAGTAGAGCTATAATGCTTGCCTAATGACCGTGTTAGTGGTCCCTAAGGGGAGTTCTGGAACTAAAATGACCTGTCAGAGTTGGACCAAAGTGGTCATCAGGCCTTTATATCCCCATCTTAGTCATTGAATATAGACCATATTGGGAAAGATATAACATTGTATGTAATATTCAGTGAACATTCTGAAAAAATTTTTGAGTTTATATCTGCTTTTCCCTTAAAATTTTAAAAGTAGGTTTACTGGTTTAAAGGGTAAAAGAGCATTTGTAATACTGTTGATGTTACCCAGGTGTTATCTCTTGCCTTCCAAAAATATTGTACCAATTAACATTTCTACCATAATGAGTGTGAATTTCAGCTTACCTTCTCTTGCATTACATAATTTTTAAAAATGTTGTCATTTTGTGAGATAGAAATGTGATAATTTCACCTTATTTGATTTCTAGTGAAGTTGCATATTTTTCATATTTCTTGACCATTTGTATTTCTTCTGAAAATTGTTTGTATTCTTTGCTCACTTTTCCAGTTTTAACTAATATTAGCCATTTAGTTTCATTTTGCGTTCTCACGTAGTAGGACCTGTTTTACTTTTATAAGTGGTCTTAAGTTATCTTCTGTGAAACTTTTAAAGAACATTTATTTTGTAAACTAGGAGCCTTTCGCGGCAGACGAGTATATTGAACGCCTTGTATGGAGAACCCCAGGAGGAGGCTCTAGAGGGGGATCTGAAGCTTTTGATCCTAAAAGGTGAAGTAAAAAGTTCTTTTCATAGACCCAGTCTGGTACAAATTTGTATTTGGAGTAGATGACTGTTGGAATTCCTGTCAGTGTTCATGTAACGTGATTTTAGTTAACAATTGATTATTAAAAGACACAAGCATTAGAAGTTTGGGATGGATTTTTTCCCCTCTTTACATTCCTTTTATTTTAGAGAAGAGCTTTAACTGGTATGAGGAAAGGATTTTGTCACATAATAAGAATTTAATATTTTCTCTAATATATAATATTAACAAATTAGAGTTGGTAATGCCTTTAAGATAAATACATGTTGAGTATTTTAAGTATACTTATAAATTGGAAGAACAGAAAGTCATTGTACCCTGCAATGTTCAATATTATTTTTACATAGTACATGTACCTTTTGACTGTTTCTTTGAAATTGGATGGAGATTGTAGGTGAGGTTTCAATTTATGTCAGAGGTAATTCCTAACAAGACGCTATAGAGAAGATTAACATGGTAATCCTTAGTTCAAGAAATGCTTATTAATACCTTACTTACAATTATAAGTGAACTGATTAATTCCTAAAATTAATCATAGATGGATTGATACATGTTCTCATTTTCCTTTATTAGGTTATTAGAAGAATTTGTTAATCATATTCAAGAACTGCAGATAATGGATGAAAGGATTCAAAGGAAAGTAGAGAAACTAGAGCAACAGTGTCAGAAAGAAGCCAAGGAATTTGCCAGGAAGGTACAAGAGCTCCAGAAGAGCAATCAGGTAAATAAATATTTAGCTAAGCAATGAATAGTTTCCTTCTGGTTTTAAGTACTCAATAAAAGTCTAGTCAAATGATAGTAACTGTTGAGGTTTCTCTCTACTCTTCTCATGCTATGGGACTAAAAAAATTGTGTGTGTGTGTGTGTGTGTGTGTGTGTGTGTGTGTATATAGAGAGAGAGAGAGAGCGAGCGCGCGCGAGCGCACCAGCTGAAGCCTAGCCACTACACCACCAGGGAAGCACCGCTATGGGATGAAATGTTAATGAATCTTTATCAGACACTCTTGGTACTGGCTTTCTGTTGAGTGTTAATTTGGGATCACAATACTCCCTCTTAGCATTGAGTAGTACCCAGTACAGTGTGGTCCTTGCTTACTCTCTAACAATGCAAACTTTCAAGAATGATGCTTTAGCAGACCTGTATCTTCAGAGAGTCATTATTAGCTTGGATATTTAGGTAGTCATTTGCATTCTCATTTAATCATAAGACAAAATATTAATAATATCAGACTAGCTATTGTCTGGACAAGATTTTTCCCTGGACGAAACCTAGTCTGGGAAGTTTCACAAAAGTCATAAGGTATGTGCCTTAGTGAGAATTCTAGTGTAACTAAGAAAAGTGAATGCAGAATTGTTCCTCAGTAATTTTGGAGTAGAACCAAATCACTAGACTGGCCCTGGGCCTGAGTCAGCCAAGCTTCTTGGCCATTCTTAGGTCCTAGACTAAATCTGGAACCTCCAAATTCCTTCATAGCCTGGGCCTGAACTGGAATTTGATTGCCCTTTTTAAGTTTGTAAGTTTGAGGAACGTCGTTTAGCTCTTCTGCCTCCCAGGGGCTGTTCTTTAGGGATTAGCAAACTGATCTCTGCTCAGATTTTATTTATTTATATTCCATCACTGAAGCATATATGACTGTGAGAAAATATTTAATAAAGAAGTCAGTAATTTACATAAGATGGGAAATGTGTTTTTAAGTTGTTAAGACGATAAATTCCAAATACTTCTAATGCAGTTTTCCCTTAGTAATAGTAATGGTATTAGTAGTTAATGTAACAAACTATGGATCCAGTCTGCTCTGCCAAATATTAGCTGTGTAATCTCAAACAACTCAGCCTTTGTGCCTTAGTTTTTCCATTTCTATATAAAATAGATTGTTTTAAGGATAAAATAACGTAAATACATGTAATATGCTTAGAACAGTTTGTAGCACAGAAGAAGTTCTTAGTAAATGTTTGCAGCTTTTCCCTCTCAATTTAAGATTAAAACAAAAGTACCATACTGAATTTGTTACTGGCACTTATAAGATATAATGCATATAAATAATTTTCATCTACCATAGGACAATCAGTGTACCCTCAGAAAAGGGGTATTCTAGGAAGTAATGTACCTTTGCTTCTGTAGAATAATTGTTGCAATCTTTTCCATTTTCAAAACTAGACAAAAACCATTTCACCTTACTTATAATAGTAGCACTGCTCTTTAAATATTTAAAATAAATATTTGTTAAATATTCTTTTTAATCCGTGTCTTTTGACATTTTTGGCTCATGTTACAGTAGCAAGTAAGTTGTTCAGATGTCTGGTGCCTTTGATACTTAGTTCATTGTTTTCAGAATCATTAAGAGCCTTGTTTTGTTGATTAGTAAATACTCATGATAAAATACGATTTTAATAGTTAAAACTATAAAAGTCTGCAACTTGGTTAAAAAGTTTTCAGTTTATGTGCTAAAGGGCATGAATTGTTTTTGTAGGTCATCTCACGTATAACTTCTGTGTTACCTTTAGTTACCTAAGCTTGAGAGTACTAAGGGGTTGGTAGTTTACTTTTGACACAAATTAACTTATAAACTGGGTTCTGTTATTGTATTTTATGCTTAATGCACATTTTTTTCTAGGTTGCCTTCCAACATTTCCAAGAACTAGATGAGCACATCAGCTATGTAGCAACAAAGGTTTGTCACCTTGGAGACCAGTTGGAAGGAGTAAACACACCCAGACAACGGGCAGTGGAGGCTCAGAAATTGATGAAATACTTTAATGAGTTTCTAGATGGAGAATTGAAATCTGATGTTTTTACAAATTCTGAAAAGGTAAGCACTATCAGAGGATAAAAGCAAATTAAAGCATTAATAACAATATTCTAATTATAAATTATAATTACTGCTTTCCAGAGTCAGTCTTCAAATCACCGAGTACCTGACTTATTAAAAGTTTTTGTTGTTCAGAAAGGTAAATTAGTGTACTTGCATACAGATTACTGTTGAAGTGTATATATTCAAAATTTTAATTGGGTTGTTTGGCCTTTTTGTTGATGAAATTATATGTGGCTTAAAAATGCTGAGGCAACTGTGTGAATGGGTTATTTCTTTTCTGGAATTGACTTAATATTAACAGAATTTCTATAGTTTTTGAATAGTTACATTCCATTGGATGAGGGAATGATAAGCTGAAGTGACATTTTTGTTGTTTTATTCTCTTAGCTTAAAATGGGATGATCTGAATTATTTTCATAAATTGTTTATACTTTTTGGGTTTATAAACTCAGAAGAAACGTACACTTTTACTTTCAGCAAGCCATGAGTTACTTTTCAGAATAAACAAACTATAGGTTTCATTGGGAAGGGATTGTGGCATTATAAAATCATAAGATTTCAGTGCCAGAAAGACAGATGTTCATGTTTTATTGACTTGTTGATATCACAGATATATTCCTATTGCTCACAAGTTTTATTTGTGGATTTTAAAAGAAAATTGTTTGGGTGAGGGTCTGTGGGCATACATAGGGAAACATTACAATTTTCAAATTAAAAATTTTTTTTGATATATTAAGGATTTTAAAAAAAATCTATTGCTTTTATTTTTAATAGATAAAGGAGGCAGCAGACATCATTCAGAAGTTGCACCTAATTGCCCAGGAGTTACCTTTTGATAGGCAAGTTTCTTAAGAGCTAATTTGGATATGTGATGTAATTTATAGAATAAAATTGTGTTTTTCCCTGTATGATTTTGCTCATTAATTCAACAAGAATTGATTGAGTACCTTTGTACAAGGTACAGTATATAATAGTTGATTGAAAAAATATGGTCTCTTACTATCTAAATTTAATAATATATCTTGAAATAGTTTCAGGTTTTTCTTTTCCTTCTGAAAAAAGAGAAAGAATTTTGAAATTGACTAAAGTGAGACTTTGAATTTTCATTATTTTAGACTTTGATCACTGGGATGGAAGGGAGTAGGGAGAGTTTAAACATGGGGGCCATTCAGCTGCTTTTTCCTATCTCTAACTAAGAGTTCTTAAGTTTTGGAGGGCACTAGACACCTCTGAAAAGCTGATGAAAAATACAAAGTTTCTTCAAAAAATTTAGGTCCACACAGATTATTGTATACAATTTTATGGAGTTTTAGAATTTCTAGCCTATCCATGGACTCCTCCCTAGTGAGTTCAGATTAAGAATCCCTGCTCTATCCTAAAAGAAACTTTGCTGATAAGGAAATTGCTTTATGATTTCCTTTAGTCCATGGAATGTTGGACATGTTAATAAAATCTTGGTAGTAGTAGTTCCCCTGTCTGAATATCTGAAAGAAATATTAATTATGTCTTCCTGCGTAACAGACAGTGTGTTTGTTATTCTTTTGGTAATACTTGATGATCCTCTGGTACATGTAGAGTGTAAATGTATTGCTATACTTAAAGTTGACCATTGTGTCCTAAAATTAGAGAGTGAATTTCTTACCCCCACATATATATCTTATTTTATTCTCAGCTCTGTCATCATAAAGGATTAGCAGTAATGATCATTTATCATTTACTGTTATTAATAATCTCATACTTGCCCAGCATTATGAGTAATGATTTTTTTGAGACTATATTTTTCAGTTACATTTGACATACAATATTATATTGGTTTTAGGTGTACAGCACAGGGATGAGTCACTTACGTAACTTACTAAATCCTCATTTTGATACATCTAGTTCCCCTCTTGACACAATTCATAATTATTACAATGCTATTGACTATATATATGCTCTGTTCTGCACTTTACATCCCTGTGACTATTCCGTGACTGAATTTGTTCTTCGTGATTTCTTCCCCTTTTTATCTTCCCCTCCAGCTTTCCTCCCATCACCCCAACAAATCTAGTACCCATCTGACACCACACAAAATTACTGCAACCTATTGACTATATTCCTATGTTATACTCTATATCCCCATGATTATTGCTTTGTTAACAACCAAACTAAACTTCTCAATCCCTTTCCCTTATTTTACCTACTCTCCCATCCCTCCTCTCATCTTAAAGAAGTCTCTCTAATATTCTTTGTAGTACTGGTTTAGTGATGATGAACTCCTTTAGCTTTTTTTTGTCTGGGAAGCTCTTTATCTGTCCTTCAATTTTGAACGCTAGCCTTGCCGGATACGTTAATCTTGGTTGTATTATAGATACTTGGTTTTCATCATGTTGATTATTTTCTGTCATTCTTTTCTGGCCTGCAAACTTTCTGATGAGAAATCACCTGAGAGTTACTACTTGGATTTCTCTTGCTGCTTTTAGAGTTTTCTCTTTTTCTTTAACTTCTGCCATTTTAATTATCATGTGTCTCAGTATGTTCCTGTTTGGGTTCATCTTGTTTGGGACTCTGTGTTTCCTGTGTCTGTATGTCTTTCCTTCTCCAGGTTAGGAAAATTTTCAGTCATTATTTCTTCAAATAAGTTTTTGATTCCTTGTTTTTTTCCTTCCACTTCTGGTAATCCTATGACGCTAATGTTGTTATGCTTCATGTCTTCCCAGAGGAATTTCAATCCATTCTCAGTTTTTTGGATTCTTTTTTTCTATTTGTTGTTCTAATTCTTTTTTTCTGTTTGTTTTCTGCTGGCTTTTCTAGCCAATCATTGCTTTGTGCTTCTGCTTCATCTAGTCTGGTGACTCCTTTTATTCTCTTCTTCCTTTCAGTTATTGTAATCCTTATCTCTACCTGGTCCTTTATAACAGTTTGTATGTCTTCCTTTATGCTTGCTATCTCTCTGTTGAAATTATTAAGTTCCCTGAGCATTTTTATAATTGTTTTGAGCTCTGTCTCTGATGGGTTGTTTGTCCCCATCTCTTCTACTTTGATTTTCTGTTGTGAGAGTTTCCCATTCTGGCAGCCTCTCTGTAGATATTCTGCTCCTTAGTTTTTCTGTTCATTGCTAATACTGGACAGGCAGAAGTCTGGGGGAGAAAGGCAGCCAGGGTTCACCCCTTTGTTTTCTTCCTCTGGGTAGGTCCTGCAGGTAGTATGGTCGTAATCACACCTTTCTGTTCTCGATTTTCCCTGAGGACTCTGCCCTGAGCCTTGAGGTTAGTCCTGTATGCTGGTCTCTTAGACTGTGCTGACTGTGAGCCAAGAAACACCTGCACAACCTGCTCTTTCTTCTTCTCGCCAGGAGCGAGGTAGCGTTCCCCCTCTCCTTGGAACTGGAGTAAAGTCAGGCTACTGCCTCTTGTTGGCCCCGTCTGCACATCCTAGGGGCAAAAGTGAGGTCTGGTTGCGGTGTTTCATGGCGTCCGCCTCTGTGACTCCTGTTTTCTCTCCCGTGGCCCAAGTGAGGTCCTGAATGCTCACCTGCTGCCTTTATCCTCCTCCCTCCCCCAACAGTTGAGTTCCAAGTGGGGAAACCACGTGTGCTCTGCGTCTCTGCACTTCGTTTTTATCTTCCATTTTCCCCTTTGCCCACCTGCAGGTATTTTGATGCGATGAGTGGGTTTCTTAGCTGTGATTGTGTGTTGTGTAGGGAATCCTTAGTTGAGTTATAGATGTTTTATTTGTTGTAATCTCCAGGGGAGGTTTTCAGCCGCCATTTTATTGCTCCCTATGAGTAATGATTTTTAAAGTCACCCACCAAAACCTCTCTTTATCTCATTTCATAGTTGGACCATCTACTCAAATGCGTAAAATGTGTGGCTCACAGTAAGTGCTTGTTAATTGTTGGCTTCATCTCCCACCCACCTTCCATTCTGTTCCTCTACAAAGTGCACATGCATATATTCATCTCCCACTTCTCAATTACACAATTACATAGTCTCTTTTATTTTGTTTTAGCCTTTCTAGCAAGCCTTGGAGTTAAGTATATATCCTAATAAGATTTAACTTTTTCACAAAGATCAATATGGCCTTATACACACTCTGCAATCCACTTTGATACAGTCATGCCCTGCATAGTGTCATTTTGGCCATTCAGGCACCACATATACGAGGGTGGTCCCATAAGATTATAATGGAGCTGAAAAATCCCTATCACCTAGTGATCTCCTAACTATTGTGATATTGTAGCACGATGTATTTTACTCACATGTTTGTGGGGATGCAGGTGTAAACAAACCTACTCTTCTGCCAGTCCTATAGAAGTATAGCACACACAGTTCTGTATAATATGTAATACTTGATGATTATAATAAACATGTTAGCTGCTTTATGTATTTACTATGCTATACTTTTTATTGTTATTTTAGAGTGTATTCTTTTTACTTATAAAAAACGTTTGTTGTAAAATGGTATGCTGTGTTACACTAGCAGCAGACTCATATATCATCTTGTGTTTACTGGGTTTTTTGATTGCATCATTTTCTCTTGTGTTGTTTTGTAACATGCTGTACGGGCTTATAGCCTGGGAGCAGTAGGCTATGCCATATAGCCTAGCTGAGTAGTAGGCTATACCATTTAGATTTGTGTAAGTATGCTCTGTTGTTTACACAACGCCAATGTCACTTAATGATGCATTTTTCAGACTGTATTCCTGTTGTTAATTGGCACGACTGTATATCAATTTTGTATAACTAAATTTTTATTAGTTTCTTCCTCTATCTTTGGCATCTCTTGCCATTCACTTTCCTCTCTCTTTAAATTGATTACGTAGGATCTCAACATTAATTTTCCAGGATGTGAATTCTGTTTGATAGTCACAATTTGAAAAAATTGAATGATTACTGTGCTAAGCTTATTGCTGGGTCCTTTTTATAGTTTCTGTTTTATTCTAGTTTAAAAAATAACTCATTTATATATGCTTTTTATCACTTTATTTTAAATAACAATAATGGAACTTTATATGAAAAAATCTCTACGGGGGAATAGACAAATATCATTTTAATTTAAAATGCCATTGATTATGAATGTGGACACTAGTAACTTAAGTGTTGGGACTCGCTGGATAGTTAATGCCTCGTACAGTTCCTCCCTCTTTAACAGAGGAACTGGTTATTCTATGTGAATTTCCTAAATGAGAACCAGCTCCCCCATCTCAATTGCCCAAATTCAGTTTTTTCACCTACCATGCTTCCTGTCAGTGCTCTCTCCCTTCTGGCTGTGTCTTTTTCTTTCTTTGTTTTATGATATCCTTTAGTACAAAGGGTTCCTGTAGATCCCCAACCCCAGTTTCCTCTTTCATTAATATTTTATGTTACTATATTATGTTTGTCATAAATAATGAACTTCACTGGTTTTTTTATCTTTTCAGATTTTCAGAAGTAAAATCCAAAATTGCAAGTAAGTGGGGTTCTATTTCTTTAACTGTATTGAACAGTTAATAAAATACTGTAAAACAAACAAACAAAAAAATAGTATAAGGAGATAGTGGAAACAACAGCATCTTTCTACCCATCCCCAAGTTTGATTCCTCTTCTTTGAAACAACCATTACCAGTTTCTTGAGTATTTTTCCAGAGTATTCTACAGATATTTAAGCATAGGACATAAACCATGTATAGATGTGTAGAATTCAGTTCTAGCTCCTTTATTTAAAAATAATTGGTAGCATACTATACAAATAGCTTTTATACCTTCTGTTTTTAATTTAACAATATTTCGGAGATTGTTTTGTATCCATACACGTATCTCTAAAGTAGGTTCTTTTTAAAAAAAACTAAGGTCATGTGAGCATTTTAATGCCTATTTAATTTCTTACTAGTTTGATTCTTGTCAGCCTGTGGATTATATTTTAGGCTGATCATTTTAGGTTTATGGAAAAGATACTGTATTTGAAGGCTCCCATGGTAGCCTGAATTACTGTTTGGGAGGCCATTTTGCATAGCAGGTTCAAAGAACCACCTATTTTTCCTGAAGTAATAGAATCAGGGTGACATAGATAGTTGGATTTCCTGGCAGTGTTTTTGATCACTATAGGTCCAAAGTTCAGTTGTTTATTCAGAACCATTCAGAAGGTAGTGAATCAGTATCTTCAGGTGAAATTTGGTGTTGAATCCACCATTGTTCATGGTAAAGGCATCTAAACTCTCCTAAAGATTTCTGTATTCTTCCTCATCCTTTCCATAATTTCCAGTTTAAGATTTTTCCTATCTCTTGCTATCATACATGACATCCAGGAGGTTTTTCCCAGTCAGCAACTTTTTAAAGTATTAGTGGTATAAATGACCTCAGACAGTGGGTGCTCAGCTGTTTTGCCAGTTGGGAAGTTTTTTTTTTGTCTTGAAAATACAGATTTATATACCACAATATATTATAGTGTCTAGATTCACTGCCTGTAATCTCTTACTGTTTTTGTAATTCTTTCAAAAGAAGGCTGGATCCATAGTCATTATATTTATAAATAATTCAAATACTAGTAAATAACTTGGATACTTTGTCTCATTGTAGCTGAATGACTTTCTTTTTTAGGTAAATACCATGATTTAGAATGCCAGCTGATTCATGAATTTACCAGTGCTCAAAGAAGAAGTGAGATCTCCAGAATGAGAGAAGTAGCAGCAGTTTTACTTCATTTTAAGGTAAATAGAGAAAATTAAAAATGAAGATTAATCTTCAAGACTATGGAGCTTATATGAATTCTACACAGTGTAGTCTCCGATTTTCACCTATTAGTTGTATAACTACCACAATGATAATTTTCATTGTTTTGAATAATTTGTACATAGCGCTTTCAGTAAGTACTGTTAAATTTTAGGTTTTTAATATTATTTAAATGAGGGTTTTATCTTCTAGAACATTAATATTTTAATCTATATATTTGATATCAATGTATTTCAAGCTGTATATGAAGTTTTATGTAGTTTGACATAGAAAATCATATTGGTTGTTTTTGTTTGTTTTTGTTTTTGTTGATTTTAGTCAAACATGGTATGAAAAAAAAGACTCGACCTTAAGTATATGGTGGGATGTAGGAAGCAGGGAGTAGATAGAATGTGACTAGCAAAGACTCAAGTTAAACCCAGTGGTTCTCAAGTGGTAATATAAAGGAATATTGTATTATGGAACTGTCTTCCTGGAATTTGAATTAGAGAGAGAATTCCTGTAAGGCAGTGCATTTCTGCAAACAAAGTGCTCAAAGGGATAGTACTTCCTTCAGTCTGTTTCTTTAGATTTGTATCAGATTAGGGAAATACAAGCCATTTGTTGAACTTTTCATTTAGGTACATATCTGAGTATTAAGAATGGCTTGAAGTGGCTAGGCTTCAGCGCTCTTAATGCTGCTGCCAGGGAACCACAAAAAAGAAAGAAAAAAGTGGCTCTTGAGGCAGTTGTATACTTTACATTGCTCATCTTGTTTTTATGTATGATTTGTGAATAAAAACTCATTATAGTGAGCTTAATTTGACAAATTACTTTGTTTAAACACCTTCCATTAAAATGGATTCAATTTTTAAAGTAAAATTCCAGAATGTTAGTTATATATAGCGCTGTCTGTATTCTTGCAAGGGGAAGCAAATGCTTTGAATCCAAGAGAGGAAAGAAGGAAATATATATACATATACCTTTTATTAAGACCTTGAATCTGTGTATTCGTATGTGCTTGCATGCCCGTGTGTGTATGCTTTGCAGATGAAAGAGATGACTATGTGATAAAATGACTATAAAGAACTAAGTTATACCTCAGTTCTTTTCTTTCAGTCTCAGATCTTACAAAGATATGAACCAGCTTAATCAATTTCATAGAAATCAACTGGGAGAATATACCTATATTAGGTTGTTTTCTACAATAATTCTTTTAAGTTCAACAATACTTGGTCATCCATTGGGACTTTATTAGCTTTATTACATATAATACCTCTTTTATTGAGATTATTTTTTTAATTTAACCAGAACAGTGATAATGTATTTCTTTTTTCTTTATAGGGTTATTCTCATTGTGTTGATGTTTATATAAAGCAGTGCCAGGAGGTAACAGAACAGTACACTTTATTGTATTTTATTTTATGCTAATTTGTGTTTTAAAAACCATTTGAAAATCATATATTCACTATGCCTCTGCTGTTTAGGGTGCTTACTTGAAAAATGATATATTTGAAGATGCAGCAGTACTCTGTCAACGGGTGAACAAACAAGTTGGAGATATTTTTAGTAATCCAGAAACAGTGCTGGCTAAACTTATACAAAATGTATTTGAAATCAAACTACAGGTAATTTTTAAAAATGACTAAGTAGACCTTAAAGCAATATGTGATTTTTTTCCTCTACTTTTTAAAAAAGTTTGTTAAAAATTAGTTTACTTATGTAATGCCCTTAGGAAGAGTAATCTACTTATTTGGTAAAAGGGAAAGATATGGCAGTATCATGCTTTTTTAAAAAGGTTTTGTTGTTCAGCAGGAAAATATACCAATCCCTAAATGTCATCAGAGTGCATGTTAGAATTTTGTGTACCAATAGTAGTAGTAGTAGTAATAGTAACATATTGTCGAAGGGTAGCCCAGATTTTTATTTTTAGTGGATCCTCACTTTGACCAATGGATGGCATTTGTGAAAGTAAGAATTACTAGTGCTGTCTGTAGAATATTTTATAATATGGTACTAACATGAAAAGAAAAAGTACAGGTATTTAATTTACAACCTTTACTCGCATAGCACTGTGCTTTAAGGCCACATTTTCTAAACTATATTTACCACTAAATTTAGAAGCATTAAATAAGTGTTTCTTTTTAAAATATAATTCAGGACTTTTATTAGCCTTTAAAGGTACTAATATACATTGTTGCTCTCTAGAAATGGGGGTGTATGTATAGCATTTCCTACTTTTATAGTAATGCTTGTTAATCTCTCAAGGGACACTAGTGTTACTCAGACCAGTTTGGTAAATGCTGCTTTAAGGAATTAATTATATTGGTTCTTTGAGGGTTTTTTGGTGCAGTTTTTAAAATATACTTCATGAGTCAGGATAGGCTATCCCCCCCCCCCCAAATATTTTGAAATTCTTAATACTTATTCCCAAGACTGATGCAGATGCACAAGTAAATATAGCAGTAAAAATTAAAAACACATTTAAAAATGTTTTTATATTCTATTTTTTATGCAGTGCCTTTCCTTTGATTGTAAGTCAGAATAGTTTAACAGTGTGGAGTAATTTTAGAGGAAAAAAAATACCATGTAATTTAATATTTACTTAATTAACAAATGTTGACTTTTGTTTTAGAGTTTTGTGAAAGACCAGTTGGAAGAATGTAGGAAGTCTGATGCAGAACAGTATCTCAAAAACCTCTATGATTTATATACAAGGTATATTTTTAAGTTTTAGAAAATAATAACATCTCAGGTTTTTTTTTTTAAATGGAAAAATAGAGAAGTATTCAAGTATTTTTGAATAACAGTTTGTCAGATAGTAAATATGCCTTTTAGTATTAAATGCTTACCTGTATACAAAGGGAGACCCCCGAAAAACCCAGAATTATCTTCTGGAGGGTGGGCCCCTGGTAGTAAAGACTTCTCCCACTAGGTGACTGTTTTAAGAACCCATCTGTCTACATCAGTGTACCAGCTGGTGTTAGGAGAAGCTGCGTTTGGCTTCAATGAATTTTTTTTTGGAGACTCTTTCAGCACCTTTGCCTGTTTCACAATGGGTGATTTACGTGAACAGTGTGCAGCATGACAGTGTGCCTGCCCACACTGTGATGAATATTCAGCAGTTTTTGACCCCCATGCCCCCATTCTCCCTATTCACTCGATCTTGCCCTGAGTGGCCTTTTTTTTTCCCCCCTGAATGAAAACAGTCCTTAAAGGGAAATGTTTTGCCAATGTGGAAGGAGTGAAACAAAAAATGGCAGAAGCACTAAATAAAAGGCATCAAAATTAATGAGTTCAAAAACTGTTTTGAGAAGTGAAAAAGCATCTTGGTAGGTGTATTACATCAAATGGAGAGTACTTTGAAGGTGACTGACATTTAAACATGTAAGAATAAATACACATTTTTTTAATAAATTCTGGTTTTGCGGGGGTCTTCCCTTGTAGGCTAGTATTGTACAAGAGCAGCATTCTTAGTACATTAATTTAAGGAATTAGGTAGATGCTTTATATTAATGGACTTTCATGAAACATAAACTTTTGTTTACCTTATTTAAGACTTGAGAATTTTGTTTCTAATTTTAATTGTAAGGTGGTTCACTGTTCTTTAACTTTTTCCTCTAAGAATTTAGCATAATTACGTTTATCTACATTTAAAACGTTAGAAATTGAGAAAGGAAATGACAAGTTCTTTTAAAAATTACAATTTCAGCCTTAAGTCTGATAGGAGACTCTGAATGCAGAGTTACACTTAGAGATGTTATACCGGAAGCTTCATAAGAAAATTTTACCCACCCCATTGCTGTTATTCTCTGTTATTCTTCACTGTCATTATTTTGGGAGGAGGGTTTTCAAAAATAATCATAATCTAGAAGTACATATCAACAACAACATTAGGAAACAGAAAATTAGAGGAAAGTCACTTGAACAAACACAAGAAAAAGAATGAACAGAGAGTAGACCTCTCGGTATTCCGACTTGGGTACAATGTCATGAATGGCATTAGGGCATACTGGAAGCCATTCTATCACTTACTGCCCTTTCTAGGTTGGTTGGTTGCCTCAATTTTCTCTCTTAGGTTATTCCTAGGAGTTTATGACAGTTTTCAAAGCCATAATGTTTTTTGTGATATTCATTCTACTTCATACATAATCCTATTTAGCCACATTCTGCATCCTAAGGACTTTCCCAAGGTTTAAAAAATGGTGGTTTAACATAAATTGTTAAAAGTCACATTGTAAAAATAGATATACTTTTTAGTATTATTACTATACCTAAAATATATATTAATCTTTTTTTCCCCCTTTTCCATGAAAAGAACCACAAATCTTTCCAGCAAGTTGATGGAGTTTAATTTAGGTACTGATAAACAGACTTTCTTGTCTAAGCTTATCAAATCCATTTTCATTTCCTATTTGGAGAACTATATTGAGGTGGAGACTGGGTATTTGAAAAGCAGAAGTGCTATGATCCTGCAGCGCTATTATGATTCAAAAAACCATCAAAAGAGATCCATTGGCACTGGAGGGTGAGTGATTTTGTTAAAATTATAGTTAAAACTAAACATATTAAGAGCTTTATTATATTGGACAGACTTTGTCAAATATTGACATCATTGGAATTTTCTGAAAAACTCTTTAACTCAGTTTGTTTATACCATTGATCAAATCCTGTCTCTTGAACCACATGTTGAAATGACCTAACAGCATGATTAGTATGTAAAGCAGAATACCAGTACTATAGAGTTCTATAGCTTCTTTTTTATATTCAGATTCAGTAAATTATTATAGGTTATTAACTAGGAAGCATGTCATATTTTTGTTGATTGTTGCAGTTGTGGGAAAAAACCAGCAAGTAGTTCACAATTTAGGTATCCTGAGCTTTTTAATGACTTGTGCATAAAATTATTTAATATCTTAAAACTTGTGATTATTCACATACTAGACGAAAATGATTTGCTGTAAGAATTGGAGGAACCTCAGCAATTCAGATCTCAACTATTTAGAACCCAGCTTAATTTAGGGTAAAGCAGAATGACTTCCATGGAGCCATATAACCAGGGTCCAGAGTTCACATACATACACAACCAGATCAGTTTCTTATTTCCCAGTTTGTTATAAAATAATGATCAGGGAGAGGTTATAATTAGAAATAAAAAGTGACATCTGAAAGTCAGTAACAAATAAAGGAAGGGAAAATCTAAAGAACAATTGTAAAAATTTTTTAAAAATTAGTTCACAGTAGTCTGGAGGTATATTTTCTAGGAGCAAAAAAAACTAATCTAATACCACCACCATATAATAAATGTTCAAAGTGGCTCTTAGTCATTAAGAAAAGCTAAATTATGTTTAATATGTCTTGTTTAATCATAATGAAGAAATGTGCAATATGCTTGAATGATTAAATATATTTTAAAAATAGTAAAATTTTAAAGTTTATTTTAAGCAGGACCATTTAGTAAATCTGGAATATTAACTAATTTGGAATAGCCCACTTCCTATGGAACCAAACAAGAATTTTGGCTATTGAGTCAGAATTGTAGAGCTGAAAGAGACTTTAGAGATCATAACTCCAAATCTAATTCTTCTATTTAGATATTTAAGACTTGCTTCACTATGAAGGACTAATTATTAGAATTAGAACTTTTAGGTCTCCTGGCTATTGGTTCACTTTTCTTCGTTGATGAATACTAGGTTTGAGAATACTTGAAATTGATACTGATGTATAGTAAAGTGTTCTTTTTTTCATTTGTTGATATGATACATTAGTATTCAAGATTTGAAAGAGAGAATTAGACAGCGTACTAACTTACCATTGGGGCCAAGTATCGATACTCATGGAGAAACCTTCCTATCCCAAGAAGTGGTGGTTAATCTTTTACAAGAAACAAAACAAGCCTTTGAAAGATGTCATAGGGTAAGAATAATTGTAAATTTATTTTATTTATATATAGTTGTGTATTTTAAGTTTTCCTTGTTTATAGTAAAATACAAACCTCTTGTTAGAAACAACTATTTTTTGTAATAAAAATACAGAGGATTTTTGTTTCTGAGAACAGAATTATTTGAAAAGTATTTAGAAGTATGTTTGTAAAAATGTTATGGTATGACACATCTGGGTGGGTGATGGTTATATTGGATACAGTAGTATATTTTCTGAATGGTAGAAATGTATTAAAATATTAATATGTCTAAAGTCTCATCATCTAACAGGCTGTCAGCATTTTATTTATTGTTCGAACTACACCAACTATCTCTAAATCATGACCTTCTGTTCAGAAAGTCACAAGATTGAAATTCAGTTCAATTTAGTATAATCTGATCTAACAATTATTATTAATATGTATTTACTTTGTATCAGCTGCCTTATTAGACACTGGGGATATAAATGTTAGACACATACGCTACCTTTGAATAGTGTGGAGAAAGAATGTAGACATAAAGAATTAGAACAAGGTAGGTATACACTGCTGGGACCAAAGAGGAGGCAACCAATTCTGCCTGGTTAAGAAATTGAGGAAGAATATTTATCAGGGAAGGTTTAAAAAAGAAGCATCTTGAAAGCTAAATAGGATATCTTCAAGAAGATGATCCTGGCAGACTGCTTCAGGCAGAGAGAATAGTACATGTCACTCATACAGCATGAAATTCTTGAAATAAAAATGTGCATGGGAAGGGTAATAAGAGAGGAGGTTGAAAGGGTAAACAAAGTCTCTATACCATGCTTAGAAATTTGAACTTGATCTGGTAGATGATAGTGGCAACTTTAAAGGATATTAAAAAGAGCAATGTAATGAATAAGCAGATTGGTGTTTTTTTTTTCCTTTCTTTTTAAAAAAAATAACTGACATATAATTGACATTCAGTAAACTGTATATATTTAAACAGCACAAGTTGGCAACTGATAAATTATGTGTACATTTGTGAAGCTATAACTGCAGTTAAGATAATGAACAGCTCCATCATCCCAATAAGTTTCCTTTTACCCTTTTATAATCCCCCTTTCCTCACCCTCCACTTCTATCTTCTGGAAACCACTGATCTGCTTTATATTACTATAGATTAATTTTTTAAAAGTAGGAGACATTTGAGGACTCTGTCTCAAAAGCTAAATAGGATGTCTCCAAGAAGTCGATTAATTATCTATAATTTTTTTTTATAACTGGGATTATAGTATAGTATGTACATGTGTTTCTGGCTTCTTTCACTTAGCATAATTATTTTAAAATTTATGCATTTTGTATGTATTAATTAGTGTGTTCTTTTCATTGCTGAGTAGTAGTTTGTCACATGAATATACCATAATTTGTTTATCCATTTACTTATTGATAGACTTTTAGATTTGTCTTAGTGTTTGACTATTATGAATGAAGTTGCTATGAACATACATGTATATGTCTATGCAGATAGTACTTCTGTTTCTCTTGGATATACTTAGTAGCAATATGGTAGTAGTGATATGTATTTCTTCTTAAGAAAGTGTCTTAAAAAATAAAAGTGTCTAACTTTTCCAAAGTTGTTTTATTTGACATTCCTACCAGCAGTGTGTTAGAGTTCCATTTCTTCCACATGATCTCCAGCATTTGGTATGATCAGTCCTTTTAATTTTGGACAATTGAAGAGGGTGTATAATGATACCTTATTATGGTTTTAGTTTTCATTTCCTAATGACTAATGATATTAAGCATCTTTTCATGTGTTTATTTGCCATACACCACACACACACACACACACACACACACACATACACATTCACACACATTTTGTGTGTGTGTGTGTGTGTGTGTGTGTATTCTTTGGGGTTTTTTTGTGCATTTTAAAAATTGGGTTGTCTTAATGTTTTTTGATACTTCTATATTTTGCATCTGAGCAAAGAAGAGAGGTGAGGGTTGTGGTAGAGAGACTGATGAAGGGCAAAGCTTGAAGTAGTATTAAGAAGACAAGGAAAGGAATTGAGTAATACCAAATCAGGATTTATAATCAGTGGAGATTTAGAAGATTTAAGGTGGATTATGCACTTCAACTCCCAGCTGTATTGTATATCAGATAATAAGCATTACTCTGAGAGTTTGCATGAATGGAGACTACAAATAGGCAACAATCAATTGATAAATAATATAGGAAACAATTACAAGAAGTAGAGATGGAATTTTCTAACTTTTTAAGAGGAATTTTCTCAGCATGACTACTAATAATTCTTTCACTGAGTAGTTGATCAGCAGCTGCGTTAACATCAAAATTAGCATTTTTTTTTATGGGCTTACTGTGTGTCAAATGCTGTACTAAAAATACTTTACATGCATTTTCGTATTTTATTCTCACCTTATGCCTAGGATGTAGTAGTATTTATATTATTCCCACCTTACAGATGAAGAAATTGAGGTTTGGTAGGGTTAAATAAGATCTCAAGGGTTCACTCAACTAGAAAGTGATGAAGCTGGGATTTGAACCTGTTGTATTTTATACTGCACCTGTTTATTATTTTCCTTATCCCCACTCTCCAATAAAATAAAGAATATTTTTTGTTGAGTTTTGCTAGAATACCCTTAATTCATTTGGTGGCTCTCAAACTTCTTTGACCATGACCTACAATAAGAAATGAAATTTTTTTTTTTTTTTTTTTTCTTTTTGGTATGTGGGTAGCTCCCTGATTGGGAATTGAACCCAGGCCGCAGCGCTGACAGCACCAGCGTGGAAGCCTTAAGCCACTACACCATCAGGGAACTCCCAAGAAATGAATTTTTACATGGCAGCCCAGTGTACATTTGTATGTAGTATTTGTGTGTGTTATCATGAAACTATATTTGGTTTTACTGCGTACATTGTGCTTTATTTTTTATTGGTTCTCTCTCCTCTCATCACAATGGATTGCAATCTAGGTCAGATCTAGTCTAAGGCCAGAGGATCGTAGACGTACAGAGCGCTGTAGGTACATGAGAGAGGTGTCGAGGGTGGGGAGGAAGAGGTGTAAGTTACTATTTTGATACCTGAATACTAACTGTTTTATATAAAGTTGATTGCTAAAAGAAAAAAAGTTGCCTTTTTTTTAAAGGGAGGCTTGAGGAGTGATGTATTTGGTTTTTGTTTTTTAAAGCTCTCTGATCCTTCTGATCTACCAAGGAATGCCTTTAGAATTTTTACCATTCTTGTGGAATTTTTATGTATTGAGCATATTGATTATGCTTTGGAAACAGGACTTGCTGGTAAGTGTATTTATTTATGTTATCCTTTGTATTAAATTCCTTTGATCCTGCTTGGTTAAACTATATGCATAATATTTTTATATGTTCAACTCTATATAACAAATTCAGTTCAGTGCAATGAATAATGCTTTTTGTGCTTTTGTAATACAGGGATTTGTCAGGTGCTGAAAGCTATACAAAGACACGGTTCTCTCATATTACTTAGTGACATAGTGACATCAAGCAGGGAAGGGCAAGCTGCATAAATCATTACAGTAATGGCAGAACGTAGTACCGTGCTATGAGCTATAATATGTTACAGGAACAGAAATGAAGGCGATAGCAGTTCTGGTTGAGGCTATTGTGTAATGAAAGGAAGATATTGAAAGTAAGTGTGAATAGGAATAGAGTCATCTTAAAATTTTTCGTTTGCATTGGATCTTTTTGGTTTACTGGTATTAATAGGATATTAGTGATTTCTTCCCTAAATTACAGTCCCACTAATCCATTGCTCTTTAATCTCTCCACCTGTTCAGTGTGTATCTCAAATTTAACAAATCCCAAGTGAAGCTCTTTGTCTTCCACCTACACCTGTTCTCGCATTTTTTCCCCATGTCTTTAAAAGGCATTCCTGTTTACCAGTTGCTCAAGTCCAAAACCCAGGAGTTGCTGTAATTCTTCCTTTTCATCAACTCTGGTACATACTTCAGACACCTCAAATTCACCTACTTTTCTCCATCTCCACTGATGCTACTCTAATTTATCATTTTCTTTTTTAAGACCCTTAATGGTTTCCTATTACTCTTAGGGGAAAAACAACGACGAACTCTTTACAAAAGCATGGGTTTTGAGCTGGTCTCCTTTTATGTATTCATTCCCATCTCCTGTTGCATTTCCCCTCACTACCCCAAGCACTCTGACCTCCATTTTTTTTCTTCACTCAGGCTCTAGGCACATGATGTTTCTCCATCTCCCGTATCCTTTACATTCAGCTCTTATGTCTGGCTTTTCAGCCTTCTTACCTCAACTTAAGATGCCACCTTCTCTGCAAGGCCTTTTCTGATCATCCTGTTAACTAGGCCTCTCCCAGCCTAGTTACTCATTATTTCATCACTGGATTAACTTTTTTCACAGCACTTATCTAATGAAATTTTCATCTATTAATGTGTGCCTCCACTTGCCAGAATTCATTCATTCAGCACATACTTAGTAAGTGCTTACTCCTGCATTCATGGAGCTTACATTCTTGTGGAAAAGATAGACAAATGACTAGGAAGAAAAATAAAATTGAGTAAGATATTAGTAATGATGGGGGTAACGGGGGGGCAGAGGGCTGTTTTAGAAAGGATGGTCAGAGAAGGCCTTTCTGAGGAGACAAATGAGAGTGGAGGAGTAAAGTGGATATGTGGAGAAAGTATTTTAAGTAGAGAAAACAGCATATAGGCTCTTGTAGGTAGAAATCCTATCTGTCTTATTCACCATTATCTTCTAGCACCTAGAAAGCACATAATAGATATTCAAAAATTTTTTATTGGCTATATATAATATTCCATAAGTTTCTAACACTGAAGCAAAATTATCCTTAATTTAGTAACTTGTGCTCTATTCTAACTCATTTTTTAAATATAGCTGCTCTCATGATATAGTAAGCTTTATATCCTACCTTTTTGGTTTGTTTCCTAATTGCAACAGACTTGACATTAAGTATTTAACATTTGCCATTTGCAATGGATTTAAAGATGTGGTAATTTGTATTGGGATAATAATACCTCAAAGATGTAAAGATTAAAAAAGATAATAAAAAAGTAACATGAATTTGAATCCATATGGTATGAAGGATACATGTTATTTAGCTAATAGAGAAACCTAACATCTTCATTTTAACAGCACTATTCACAATTTGGAAAGGTTAGAAAATTTCCTGGTAGAATAAGAATGTCCCTGTGTTCATAAATATGTTCCATGAGTCTGTTATATTTATTTAGTACTTACTGCTTTTATTTCTAGTGATTGTATAAAATTCTGTCATTCATGTATATTATAAAGTTAACCATCCATGTTTAGCCATTGCATCTTTTCAGTAATTTAGTAATATAAACAATGCTACTATGAACATAGCAGAGCTTAAAAGTGTTTTTCTTACTTTCTTTGGATTAAATCCTAGAATCGAAATGACCAGGTCAAAGCCTATTACAATTTTAAAAAATGCCTATACATATACACTGTTTTCTAAAGAGTTTTTTCCACACTAATTTATACTGCTACTGGCATATGACTGTACCAGTTTTTCTACACATTATTGAATATTCTTTTAAAACACTAATAATTTAGTAGTTAAAATATGCATAAATAATTGCCTTAATTTTTCAAGTCTTTCATCAATAGTAAGGATTAGTTTTTCCTACATGTGTATTGACTTTTTTTTTTTTCTCTTACATGTTTGTGTTGGAGCCTTTAATTTTCTTAGCAATTGGTGATTTTGTCTTTTGTGGGAAAATAACATCTTTGTTTTTCATCTTTAAATTCTTGAGAAAATAATCCTATTAAAAATTCTAGGTATTAAATATTTATTTTCTCATTTGCTATGAATAATTTTCCTAGCCCCTTATGCCTTTTAATTTTACCTGGAAATATAATTTATCTAGGGTTAGAAAGGACCTTAGACTTTATTAATCTTACAAAAAGAGGAAATTGAAATCTGGAACAGTCAGCTGCCTTTTTGGGATCAGAATTTGGAGTGATTTGAATAATATACGGAAAAATCAGATATTTATTTTGTAGACCAGGCCTGTCCAACCCACGGTCTGAAGGCCACATTTGGCCTGGTACGGCTTTGAATGCAGCCCCTTACAAACTCATAAACTTCTTAAATATTATGAAAATTGTCCTCGGACCTTTTTTAAAGCTTATCAGCTGTCATTAATGTTAGTGTATTTTATTTATTCTCCTACCAATGTGGCCCAAGGAAGCCAAAAGATTAGACACCATGCTGTAGACAGTTGAGGAGACTGAATATTTTTGAGGCAGTAGTGGAGAACATAGTGAGGGAAACATGTATAAGTTTAAGCATGTTGCTGTGGCATAAAACATAAAGAGATTTGAACCAGGAAGCTAATAAGAAAATTATTTTAACTGTTATCAGAGATAAAGAGGCCAGGCTATAAGAAAAATCTAGTGTATTCATGGGTCAAGTCAATCATTGGGCACAAGAGAGTGGGAAAAGGAAGGAGAAGGTATAGTTCAAGATGATTCATTTATTGATTTATTTTTTGGTTTGTCTCAGCAATTTATGAAGACTGGGTAGATGATGAAAATTTGGACATAAAATCTTTGGATGAATTTTATTACATTATTAACAAGCTTAATTTTACTCTTCTGTCCATAAAAATAATTACTGATTTATTAAAACAGTAGTACTTTTATTTATGTTGTATATATAAAAACCACATTTTTTCTTCTGTTGCCAAGGTGAACCTGAAGTATGATTCTAACATATACATGCCTTCCAATTACAGGAATTCCCTCTTCAGATTCTAAGAATGCAAATCTCTATTTTTTGGATATTGTGCAACAGGCCAATACTATTTTTCATCTTTTTGACAAGCAGTTTAATGATCACCTTATGCCACTAATCAGGTTAGTCAAATTATCTGATTTTCATTGGTATTTCAGTGAATATTATAATATTCTACATATCTTTTTTGTTAAAGTTTTTACAATAGTACATGTTTATAAAAACATCCAACAGTATAGGAAGGTATGAAATAAAGAGTAAAAAGTTCTTTTCCATCATCCTTGCCTTCCTGTTTTCTCTATTATGGTTTTATTTTTTTTTTTTTTTTTTTTTTTTTTTTTTTTTTTTTTTTTTTTTTTTTTTTTTTTTTTTTTTTTTTTTTTTTTTTTTTTTTTTTTTTTTTTTTTTTTTTTTTTTTTTTTTTTTTT